>ML782823.1:377077-399933 GCA_009831015.1 Picea engelmannii
AAAATAAAGGTATTGAGAACAGATAATGGTGGAGAATTATGCAGAAATGAATTTGAAGAATTATGTAAGAAGTGTGGTATAGCAAAGAAGAAGACTACTCCATACACTCCTCAGCAGAATGGAGTTGCAGAAAGGATGAACAGGACACTGATGGAAAAAGCAAGGAGGATGCTCAGCGGTGCCAGGTTAGGACAAGAATTCTGGGCAGAGGCAGTGAGTACAACATGTTATCTGGTCAATCGATCACCTTCATCAGCGTTGGATGATACAACTCCACATGAGGTATGGTCTAGAAAAAAACCCTCTCTTCAACATCTTAGAGTGTTTGGTTCTGATGCTTATGTACATGTTCCAAAGGAAAATAGGAGTAAGCTAGATAATAAAGTTGAAAAGTGTATCTTTATTGGTTATAAATATGGTGTGAAAGGTTATAAGATTTGGAACCCAAAAACCAAGAAAATTGTGTACAGTCAAGATTTTGTTTTCAGAGAGGTAAAATATGTGTCCAAACAGGAATTCCCACCAACGCAAGATGAACCTGAGAAAATAGAGCTTGAGTTGGATGATGCAAAATCTGAATCATCTGAAGAAGAGGAAGCAGAGGAAGAAGAAGTAGAAGAAGAAGAACCTCATACCCCAGTATTGAGGAGATCAGTGAGAGATAGAAGGCAACCCGAAAGGTATATTCCACCTAATTTTCGTTCCAATTTTGCTTTATCTATTACTGATGATGATCCGAGAACTGTCAGGGAAACAATGAATTCAGAGGATAGTAAACTCTGGAAGAAGGCCATGGTTGAAGAAATGGATGCCTTGGATAAGAATGAGGCATGGGATATAGTTAAGCTTCCAGCTAGAAGAAAATCGGTTGGTAGAAAATGGTTGTTCAAGAAGAAGTTTAATGCACAAGGTAAAGTGGAGAAATACAAAGATCGGTCAGTAGCAAAAGGTTATTCCCAGGTAGAGGGAATTGACTTTGGTGAGACTTTTTCTCCTATTTCTAAGTTAACTTCTATTAGATTTATTTTATCTATTGTTGTTGCTTTTGATCTTGAAGTGGAACAAATTGATGTGAAGACAACATTCCTACATGGGGATCTGGAAGAAGAAATCTACATGAAGCAGCCAGAAGGCTTTGTAGTGAAGGGAAAGAAAGAGCTAGTCTGTAAGCTAAAGAAGTCACTATACGGTCTGAAGCAATCACCCAGGATGTGGTACCAAAACTTTGAGGCATACATCCTTGGATTGGGATTTGTAAGAAGCAGGGTTGATCACTGTGTATATTCCAAGCAGGTTCGTAATCAATTCATTTATGTAGTGTTGTATGTTGATGACATTTTGTTGGTAGGAAATAACATGGATGTTATCAAGGAGGTGAAATCGCAGCTATCCTCCAAATTTGACATGAAGGATCTCGGTGCTGGTAACATCATTCTAGGAATGGATATTAAAAGAGATCATGCAAACAAGAAACTTTGGTTGAATCAAAGAAAATATGTTGAAACGATATTGCAGAGGTTTAATATGCATGGAAGTAAATTGGTCAAGGTTCCTATTCCTATAGGTGTAGAGTTATCTGCAGATCAGTGTCCCAAGACATAGGAAGAAGAAGAGGACATGTCCCATGTTCCATATGCTAGTGCAATTGGCATTTTGATGTATGCAATGGTTTGTACTAGACCGGACATTGCACATGCAGTGGGAGTTTTGAGCAGGTATATGTCAAAACCAGGGAAGGAGCATTGGACAACAGTAAAGAGGGTCTTCAGGTATCTTCGTGGCACCACCAGTTATGGATTGTGCTACCAAGGAAGACCGGGATTGGACAGAGTGATGGACATACATGGCTTTGTTGATGCACACTTGGCTAAAGATTTGGATCGCAGAAGATCTACAAGTGGGTATGTGTTTAACCTATTTGGAGGAGCAATCAGTTGGATGAGAAAAAGACAGGCTATAGTGGCACTCTCAATTACAGAAGCTGAATACATGGCAGCCACTCATGCAAGCAAGGAAGCAGTATGGTTACAAAGGTTGTGTTCAGGTATTGGGTTGGTACAACAAGCAGTGAGATTAGACTGTGACAGCCAGAGTGCAATATTCCTGGCAAAGAACCCAGCTTATCATTCGAAGACAAAGCATAGTGATGTTCAGTATCACCTTGTGAGAGACATGGTTGAGGAAAAGAAGGTTTTGCTAGAAAAGGTTGACACTTTGAAGAATGTTGCAGATTCATTGACAAAGTTTGTGAGCATAGAAAAGTTCTCCTGGTGTAGAGTAACAATGGGCATTGCTGCCCTGGATTGTTAACTATATAATCCCCTAGACCCCTGGATGCAAAGAAAACAACAAGTGGGAGAATGTTGGGTATGTGTTATATTCTTTGCATGTGTGTGTGTGTGTGGGTGCGTCAGATACGACAACTGCGTTGGGCGGTTTTTGTTATTTTTAGCGAATTTTGCTATTTTTAGCGGATTTGTAAATTAATCCTGGATTAAGGGATTAGGGTTTTGGTATCTACGGAATACCTAAAAACATTGTATATATTGTATGGTGAATGGTGAAATTCGATATAATGAAAATAAAAAAAAGGTTTTCCTGGTTGAGGGTTTCTGGTATAAAATCTCTGTGTACTCTGTGTATGAGCCATTGATTAATTTTTGTATTGCTTAAGAATCTATATGCATTTCTTTACTTCGCAGGTTTAAAACTTACAAATACAAAGAATGAGGGTGTCTATAGTCGTTTTCCCTCCAGCTCCTAAACTGTCTAATATCTAATTTAAATCTACCTACTTTCATTAACTATGCATAAATGCTTCTACCTACTACAGATGAGAGCAAATCGCTCATGATCTATTTACATCCTCCAAAATATAAATGCAAGGTACGCCTTATTACATTAATATTTCAAAAAAATTCCAAAACACTTTTCCAATGTGCTGAAATGTGTTGGCGCTCATCCTAGTTATCTTCTGCCCCCGCACTCACTTGCTACTGGCGATGCTCCTACATCAATAACCATCAGGCAGAGCATCATTCGAATTTTCTCGAGATGATAGGTACCATCGCTAACTAGACCCTTAGTATTTTGATAGATCTCGGTGCTACCGAGAGTTTCATTTCTGGTGCAGTGCTAAAATGGATTAAGGTAAAGGAATTCGAACAGGATGAGTTTAGCTTCATAGAGATGGCCTCGAGAGCCAAACAAAAGGTTGGAGGAAAGGTTACGGGCTGTATCCTTAACTTGGGAGAGTTTGTAACCAAGGCCAACCTATACGTCACAATCTTAGGATCTTATGACGTCATGATCAGTATGGACTGGTTGGAATCGCATGAGATGATACTCAACTGCAAGACAAAATGATTGAGCTTGGTTGATGATGAGGGACAGATAAGTGTGATTGTAGGCCGGAACCAAGGAGTTTCCCTAAGGTTCATATCTTCCTTGCAACTTTGGAAGAGCATGCACAAGGGATGTAAGCTTTACACGATCCTTGAATTAAACGAGAAGGGATTAACGAAAGGTCTAGAACACCTTCCTGTGGTGAGAGAGTTTGCAGATGTATTTCCGAAGGAAATACCTGGGATGCCTCCAGAGAGGGAATTGGATTTTACCATAGATCTAAAACCAGGGACTGAACCGATAGCGAGAACGCCTTATTAGATGTTGACCCCATAGTTACAGGAGTTGAGAATGCAACTAAAGGAGTTGTTGGACCTGGGACTGATATGTCAAAGTGTGTCACCATGGGGTGTGCTTTTTATTTTCATATGAAAGAAGGATGGGTCATGGAGGCTCTGCATTGACTACCGTTAATTGAACAAGGCCACGATCAAGAATCAGTATCTGTTGCCAAGGATTGATGATTTGTTTGATCATATGAAGGGTGTGATGGTGTTCTCAAAGATCGATTTGTGATTAGGGTATCACCAGTTATGGATCAAGGAGGATGATGTCCTTAAGACCGACTTTAAGATAAGGATTGGACATTACGCGTTTACTGTTTTACTGTTTGGACTAACGAACGCCCTAGGGGTATTCATGATTTTGATGAATGGGGTGTTCCACGAGTACTTGGACAAGTTCGTCCAAGTATTCATTGAGGATATTTTGATTTACTCTCAGATGACGGAGGAGCATGATGAGCACTTACACTTGGTACTACAGTGTTTACGAGAGCACAAATTGTATGGGAAGTTGTCCAAATGCTCATTTTATCAATCGAAGATTCACTACTTAGGGCATGTCATTTCTATTTGAATATAAAATAATGTGTGTTCATTTTACTATTGACGATACCCTCGTCACCCAACCATAGGCCGAAGCCACCCTCTGAGCACCTTAACCTTGACTGAGAATTACTTTGGAGGAAAACCCTAGGCTACATAGCCAAACAAGGTGTAGTTCATCTTCCTCCAAGGATAGCACACCAACAATAGTTGATCAGATAGTCCAAACCCTAGCCAAGAGATAGTCCAAGACAATACTGAAAACTAGTTGTTGTTGCAGTTGCACCTGCAGCCTTCCTCAACATGTGTGCACCAAACTAGGAATTGTAGTGTGCACCAGTTGCTCTCTGCAATTTTGGGATATGTCAAATGAGAACTGGCACCCTGTATTTATAGTGGTTCTACCAGATTTTCTAGGACCTACTTCTCCTTCTGGATATGTGTCTGTTCAGTATATTATTATTATTTCTAGCCGACTTCTTCTCTTGGAGGCTAATAACCTAATATAAATTATCTTCTTGAGCCGACAAGACTTCTAGTGTTATTAGCCAACTCATTAGGGTTTCTCTTGCTTCCCAGAGTATTATATTCTCGTCAGGTTCACACGTGGAGGTAAATACCTCCCACAACTACCATAGTATTAACAATCCCTCCTAGCTAGGGAGGTATTATAGGTAATGGTCTTGAGAAAAAAAACATACCATTTACCCGGTAGCATCAATATAGTCATCTGTACTATCTCATGACTAGATCATGAGCATCACCATCACCATCAGTTGCATCATCTCTCAAAACCATACTTCATCTGAGTAATTAGACATGATGCTTGGATAAGTCACTCACACCACAGAGTGATACAAGAGCCATTCTTATAATCTAGAAGAGTAAATGCTCTGAACCATTTTCCGTCTGGAAAATCTCTATTCATCATTCGTCTGGATGATGATTATCTCTAATAAAATACTGATAGTCTTCAAGGAAATTAGAACAAAAGATAGAACACAACTATGTCTATTCATAGTAGTACATAACTACAATTCAGTGGTACACTACCACACCAAGTAACACACAAGTACTTGATCAACAATGTATTGTCACGAATAGTGGAACATATCCACCACTGTAGTCTTCATCTATTGTCATACAGTCTTCATAACAAACATCTGATAGCAACCTGCATAGAAACAATGTTATGATATAAACTGAATCATCTGGGCCAATATTTCACTCACATCTGTGAGCTCTGAAAGAATATATGCCTCATGAACAGTGGAACATATCCACCACAGTAGTCTACATCTATTGTCATATAGTCTTCATAAAAAACATCTAATAACAACTTGCACAGAAACAATGTTATGATATAAACTGAATCATCTGGGCCAATCTTTCACTCACATATGTGAGCTCTAAAAGAATATCTGCCTCAGAGTAGAATAATGAGATATCTGGACTATTCTTCTCAAGCAAGGAAGAATAACTGTCTTATCTTCTGAACCTTGACCATTCCCCACCCTAGGCCATTATTCCTACACTAATCAAAGTCCACCCTGGAGAGAATGTATAACCCTAAGGAATGTTGAGTCTAGACCATTCCCCACCCTGGACCATTCCTTATACACTAATCAAAGTGCACCCTAGAGAGAATGTATAAACCCTAAGGAATGTCTATACTTGTTTTCTAAGCCTGGACAATTCTCCACCCTGGGCCATTCTTCCTACACTAATCAAACTGCACCCTGGAGAGAATGTATAAACCCTATGGAATGACTGTCCAGACCATTTCCTCTATTAACCACAAGAGAAAAAGACTGTCCTGCATCAACCTCCAAAACGGACCATTCCTCATGTTAACCACAATGAGAAATCATTGTCCGATGAGGCGGGGAAGTCTTCTTGAGTAACCCTCAAGAAGAGAGACTTCCCTAGACCACTCCCCATGTTAACCACAATGGAAATTCGTTGTCTATGATAAATCAACAATCAGACTACTTCCCATGTTAACCACAATAGGAAGTGACTGTCCGTCAGAAGTCTCAATCCACTTTTCGAACAGGAAAGAATCTATCAAAGATGGACTATTTTTCAAATTTAAAGATGAATGTCTTCAACAATGTTTTCAGTGCTCCCTCCTAACTTGGAGAGTCATTTCTTCCTTTTTCAATAAGAAGGAAGTTGTTTCCACAAGTTCTAGCTTGAGTACACAAACTCTTTCATCTTGGATAGAAGTTTTACCAAAATTTCTACTTATCTGCTCATCTGTGGAGATATGTATTGGAGAATCATTTTCTCTTTTCTGGACTTCATCATGGATAATGTAATTCTTGATTTCAAATGTACTTTAGTCTAGAACTCTATGAAGGCTTCATGTAGCTCTAAACAATAGAGTATATCATAATTGGAAAACTGGAACATATCTATGTGGCACTTCTTTTGTCATCATGAGATCTAATCTACTGAGTAGTCATCTTAATGTTATAGGAAATCTTCACCACGCTTCTGTTGTGCACTAGAGGTTCTCCACCAAGTTATCTTCTTCTATCTGCATACAGGATTCTCTTTCTGGTATGACTCAAAGTCTTTGAGATTGCTCTTCATATGCTCTTTATTCAATTTTCTCTGGAGAACATTCATTTTCATTTATCTGATGTAGAATTATGACTCATGGATGTTGTGGATGATACATTGACTCATGTAGTGATATGTCTCGTGTACTAGAAAAAGTAGTCATCATAGTCTTCTCCCTCCATCTAGGAAAACCTCTAGTTCTAGATCCCGTAATGGTTTTATTTATAAGTCTTCCATACACTGTTCTTCATTACGACTTTCAATTCTTATGCTTGATTTCTTTTAGTGAGTTCATATCAGGCTGACAATCTTGTGATTCTTGATACAATGACTGGTTGTTCTGGTTTCTCTTTCTTTCTTGGAATCTTCATGTTCTTCTTTATGTTTTTCTTTAGCTTTTGGGTCCATGGAGTTTCTTATAGATTCCATGCACTAGAGATTCCACTTCTTCCTTTCATCATAGGATCACGGATCTAGATGTACAACCAGGAATACTTTAAGGCTTTCCTTTGAAGAAGTCTTGTTCTACGGTTGAAATGAACACGTACTGTCTTTCATGGTTGCTACCATGGATATATATATTTCATCATATTCAATGAATCATAGGATTAGCTCCCTCCTAATCCTTGCTTCATGTATAAGTTCATATAATCGGCTCCCTCTGTCTAACAAAGTCCATGCTTCCATCTGTATCCTTATTATCTTCTGCAATATATAATTTTCTCTCTTGTCTTAATAGAGTCCACGCTTCCATCTGCATATTTATTGTTTTCTGCAATATATAATTTGCTTCTCTTGTCTAACATATTTCACGCTTCTATCTTGTTGTCTTCTACAAAACATCATAAGTCTTTTTCCATTTTCCTCTTGATTGTTGACTTCTTTCTGTCTTTTCTTCTTCTAAGTCTCTTCATGATTGATTCGTCTTATCTTGCAATAGCTTCCACGTTATTTGTATTTTATCCTTTCATGTGTATTATCTAATGATATCCATTCTTATCTTGTTATTCTTCCATAGGTATAGTTCTTCTTGGAATATATTATCTTCCAAGAGATAGATATACAAGATATGTACAGAGACGATACAGACAAGATATAGATAAGAAATAGGAAGAGTGTTGTTACCTTTTAGAAGAAGAAGTCTCTTCCATCCTGCTTAGTCTTCTTTGTAGGTTCCTTTTCTTCAGCAATCGATGCTTTGTGTTTCTCCTTCCCTTTCTTTAGCTCGAGACAATGATTCTTGTAGTGACCATACTTTCGACAGTTGAAGCATTGTACTTCTGAAATGTCTCTTCTCTTGATTTGGCTTCCTCCTTGAACCAAACTTCCTTTTGTTCCTGAAGTTCTTGAATCTTGCTGTGAAAGCTTGATCATCGTACTTCTTTTGGGGTTTCTCTTTTGCATTGATCCTTGATTCTTCTTGAGCACAGCAAGTCCAAAGTTCTTCAAATGTCGGGTACTCCTTCCTTGTGTTCATTCTTGTGGAAAATGCATCCCACGTCTTGGGAAGACCATTGAGTACTATGTTCACCAATTACTTCTCTGAAGTGATCTCTTCAATATCTCGTAGTTGATCTCTTAACTGGGAGATCCTTATAATGTATGATGTTATGCTATCATCCTCATTCAGTTTCATGTCACGGAGCTCATTCTTCAGACTCATAACTTGTCCGATGTTTCTGACTGAGATTAGATTTGTTAGGGCATCATACATCTTCTTCGATGAGTCAATATGGGAGATGTAGGGTATCAAGTGGTATTTTATAGAATCCACTATGATACTAATGACATTGATGTCAACATATTTGAACTTCTCCATAGCTGCAACGTTCTGCGGTTCCTTCTCTTTTCCTTCTTCAAGCTCTGGCTTCACGATCTATCCTTTCACGATATCCAGCACTTTATTCTTGGCAAGGATGAGGTCAATCCTTGTCTTCCATGCTCTGAAGTTAGAATCTCCATCTAACTTGTTCTCAGACTTCATAGAGTTAGTCATGGCTTGCTTGACTTGGTTAAACCCTAGATTTGACCAGAAATTCAAACTTCACATCTTGTCTTGCTGAGAGTATCAAGAGATGCACTAGGCTAGGGTGCACTGATCTGTCTGGAGATTAGGTCAATATATTCACTTAAGGTGCCTCAACAAGAGGATTAGGGTTTCTGCAACTGCTCCTGCTAGTAACCCTAGCGACAATGTATTGGAAGCTACTTTTGCTAGTAACCCTAGCGACAGTTCCTCATCGAGCTCAATATCCTAGCGGTTATGTTTCCTTCCAGCGTTTATACTAAATGAAGGAGGTGTGGGCCCATAACCTATTAGAATATAGAATAATGTGTGCTCGTTTTACCATTGACGATACCCTTGTCACCCAACCATAGGCCGAAGCCACCCTCTGAGCACCTTAACCTTGACTAAGGATTACTCCAGAAGCAAACCCTAGGCTAGATAGCCAAACAAGGTGTAGTGCATCTTCCTCCAAGGATAGTGCACCAACAATAGCTGATCAGATAGTCCAAACCCTAGCCAAGATATAGTCCAAGCCAATACTAAAAACTAGTTGTTGTTGTAGATGCACCTGCAACCCTCCTCCACATGTGCGCACCAAACTGGGAACTGCAGTGAGCACAAATTGCTCTATGCAATTCTGAGATATGTCAAATGAGAACTCGCGCCCTGCATTTATAGTGGTTCCACCAAATTTGTTGGGGCCGACTTTTCCTTCTGGATATGTGTCTGTTCAATATATTATTATTATTTATGGCCGACTTCTTCTCTTGGAGGCTAATAACCTAATATAAATTATCTTCTTGAGATGAAAAGACTTCTAGGGTTATTATCCAACTCATTAGGGTTTCTCTTGCTTCTCGAAGTCTTCTATTCTCGTCAGGTTCACACGTGGAGGTAAATACCTCCCGCAGCTACCATAATATTAACAATTTCCAGTGAAGGTATCATCGTGGATCCGGCCAAGGTCGAGGCTATTATGGAATGGCCTACGCCAATAAACGTCACAGAAGTATGTAGCTTTATGGGTCTAGCAGGATACTATCAATGGCTAGTTGAGGTATTTTCAAAGATAGAAAATTTGATCACGGAATTATAGAAGAAAAACAAGAAGTTTGTTTGGACAGAGAAATGCGCGGAAGATTTTCGGAGGCTCAAGGAGCTATTGACAACAGCGCCAATACTAAAGGTCCCTGACATGGACAAGGAATTCTTGGTATGCACTGACGCATCCAAGGAAGTCTTAGGTAGAGACTTGATGCAAGACGGATGAGTGATCGCTTACATCTTGAGGAAATTGAGAAGGCATGAAGAGAACTATGCGATGCATGACTTGGAGTTGTTAGCCATCGTTTATTCCTTAAAGGTTTGGAGACACTACCTTTTTGGACAAAAGTTTGGACTAAAAATGGACCACTGTGGACTACAACACATCTTTACGCAAAGCGACCTAAACGTGCGACAACAACATTGGTCAGAATTGCTTAGCAAGTACGACTTCGAGATTACTTACATAAAAGGAATAGTGAACCAAGTGGCAGATGCATTGAGTCGGAGACCACGCATCTTTTCGGTGTTACCTCTTCATATGAATCTACGTGAAAAGATTCTAACTTTACAGTGTGACGATGACTGGTACAAAGAGGTTGATGGTTTTATCGGACAAAACACAATGATGGTACCAAGATTTGAAGGATTTTCATTTGATGACAATGGTTTATTGAGTTTTAAAAACCGGATTTACGTACCACTGAATGATGATTTGAGGATCTTGATCCTAAGCGAGGCTCATAGAGAAGTTTACATCGCTCACTCGGGAGTCACGAAGATGAGGGAAGACCTTAAGCCCTTATTCTTCTAGAAGGGAATGAAGGCAAACATAGTCAACTATGTGGCCAGATGTCTAGAATGTCAACAGGTAAAGGCTGAACATAGACACCTAGTAGGATTACTACAGACACATGTTATTCCGGAATTGAAATGGGAGGTTATTTTGATGGATTTTATTGTTGGATTGCCACTGAAGGAAAGGAGACATGAGTCAATTTTCGTAGTAGTAGACACTTTGACAAAGATTCCTCACTTTATTCCTGTGCATACGACATATCAGGAACCTAACATAGCTATAGTTTTCATCAGTGAGAATGTGAGGCTGCATAGTGTGCCTAAGAGGATTATATCCGATCGAGGATTGGTGTTTACTAGACGATTTTGGACAAGTTTCCAAGAGGCCTTGGGAACCCAACTTAACTTCAGTACTACGTACCACCCAGAGACTGACAGGCAAACCGAACGAATGGACTAGACCTTGGAGGACATGTTGCACATGTATGTGATGGACCAACAAAATCATTGGGAAGAATTCTTGCCATTGGTGGAACTCGCTTATAACAAGAGTTACCAAGGAACCATTAAGATGGATCATTTCGAGTTTCTTTACGGGAGACCGTGTCGAATGCCCTTGAGTTGGGATCGGCTTGAGGATAGGGTCCTTGTGGGACCAAAAGCGATACAAGAAATGGAAGAGAAAATGAAAACAATAATATAAAGTATTAAAGAAGCACAGGATCAGCAGAATAGTTATGTCGATGCACACCGTGTTGACCGTAGTTACGAGGTTGGCGATCGAGTCTTCTTATGGGTTAGATTGCATAAGAGTTCGATCAAGTTTGGAAAAGGATCTAAATTTTCTCCTAGGTTCTTGGGACCTTTCGAGATTGTGGAGAGAAAGGGGCCCGTGGCCTATGGACTAGCCTTGCCTGATTCTTTGATGCGTATGCACGATGATTTTCATGTATCTGTTTTGAGACATTATATTAGTGATCCTACACATGTTATTGACATGAGTTCCTTGCAGGTATCAGATGAGGGGGCACTCATGGCTGAGTCAATCCACATATTGGATCATCACATTCGACAGCTACGACATCGAACGGTAGAGAAAGTCAAGGTCCAATGGGACATCTATAGTCCTCACTCGGCGACCTGGGAGGACACATATGATATGCGCCAGCAATTTCCATTTTTTTTTGATAGATAGAATTATGATACTGTGATACACTTTATTTCGACATTTTTTACTGTAAAACTTTGGGACAAAGTTTAGACCAAGAGGGGGTCTATGTAACATCCCTCTCTTGCGCACTGAGCGAACTTATTCTTTGAGGACACTTGCTTGCAAGTGCTCCAGATTTTATGTTATTAAAACATTTATTTTGATTATGAGGCGTTATGGGTTGATGATTTGTTGTTTTATTTCATTGACATAGACAGGTGCTATTGACTAAATTTTACTAAATGTGCAGGATATTGGACCTCGAGTATGCAGAGGTATTGATGGAACCCCTTGGACTCTGGATCGAGTCAGGGAGTGTACCAGGGGATAAATTTCACAAATGGGCTAATTTTCCATGGTTTCTCAGAAAAAAAGATTCGCCAATTTCCATTTTTTCTAAAAAAAATTCGCCCAAATTCCATAGAATAAAATTATCTTACCTTAAAAATCGCCAAAATTTTATAGAAACTATATAAAATCCTTGGAAATTTGAATATTTTTACAAAACTATCGCCAAACATTTTACATTTTTCATATTAAGGACTAGTAAGATTAGCCCAGGTTTCTACATTTTAATATAAATTTCCATCCTTAAAATCATCCTTGATTGGGGTTTGATTGTTTATAGGTGATATTAGTGCATCTGATTAGATGATATGATATGGATATATTCTGACATGATTCGTTGATGATGCAGGATGACGATAGCTTGCCAACCAAACTCACATGTGGAGTAAAGGGGTCACGCACGACTACCAGAGGTGTGGACAACATCCCTGCCACAGCCTACTAGCACTCCCGTCGTGGCTCAAATTGTAGGTTAGCTTTTACCTAGTTCGAGAGGACCCACAATGTTGTGAGGGAAGACTGTGACAGTGGCTCATGATGATTCTAAGGGGCATGCAATAAGGTGGGGGCCTTATTCCTTAGAGGCCCTTAGTCTCCCACAAGTTCACCTAGTGGAGTAATGACTCCAGGGGTTTTTGATGTCTACCAAGTTAGTCAAGAGGCGAGTGACACCCTTGCAGCATGTGGTGCGTCCTAAAGGGCACGTTGTGCAAGAAAAATGGAAAGAGGTGAGTGGCGCCCTTGGAGAATGTGGTGCGTCCTGAAGGGCACGCCGCACAAGGGAACAGATGAGGCGAGTGGCACCCTTGGAGCACATAGTGCGTCCTGAAGGGCACATCACATTGTTAATGATAAATGACTTAACCTAGATGCCCTTAGGAAGAATAACGTGATAATAATTTTTAAAACAAATTCCCTAATAAAATGTCACCCAACACAAAAATTTAAGGTCTAGGTCTAATTTATGCTAGTGATAAAATGTTATCTTTTTAAATATATATATATATATATATATATATATATATACAAAATAAAAATAAAAACAAGATAAATAATAATAATAATCTTTGTTAAATCTTGTAAGAAGAAGGGGGTAAGCAATTTAAATGATTCATAAAAAAATGTTAGGATAAAATTTAAAAAGGGAAATAATTGTTTTATTATTTTATGATAATTTAAAATTTATTAATTAAAAAGGAAAAAGGAAAAAAAAAATAGAGAAAAGGGTTAATTTCTACACCTGTCAATTTGATTTCTAAATGAAAAGGGGAAAGAGGGAAATCTAGAATAATTTGAGGAACTTTCTAATTTGAACTGAACTAGCAAATTAATAATGGGGAAAGTCATTAAAACCTGTAAGAGAATTTGGGGACACCTAGGAGCGATTCTAGGAATGACTCTAGGTAGGTGAGGGAAATAAGGGGAATTAATTAATTAAAGAAATTAATTTATGGAGGAATGATGGGGATGGGTGACACTTGTACGGGGAGGAATTTTTAGATATTAATTTTTAAAAACTTTAATTAAATGAGATTTTAGAAAAGTAAGGGACTAAAAAATTCTATATAATGAAGGGAGGAGATGGATGAATGATCTTTTTCTATTTGTGTAACGTTACACTGTCAAAATCTCTACTTGATTGACTTAGCTTGTGGGAGTTGGGATACCCAACTTGGTGAGGAGTGGTAGCTCAGCCTTGCAAGGTGAGCTAGGAGCTAGTTGATTACCTGGTTAGAGTGTGTGGCCCCTTTGCGGCTCGGGGGGCTAAGGAGGAAAAAGAGTACCCATAGAATTGGTTGGGAAGTACCGGTGAAGTCTCGCCATTCGGCAAGCAGGAGTTGCATGGAGAGCGCAAAACGTCAACTCAGAGGGGCGATCAGGCAACAATACACTTTCTTCATTTTTGTATGCTAGATTGTTGTAGGATTTATGATTTGGATCTGCATGTTTATTCAGGTAAGTAAACTAATTGTCTAGATTGATGACTGAAATTTTTCATAAACTAGCTTGATGATTGATTGACTCCCATGGCCTTCATTTCCTCACATGACTTGACTGCCCTATGGTGTATTGATTGTGACCCTTGTGGTTGTTTTTCCTTTCGTCCCTAACTCATCATTCCTCGCCTGAGTAGTCGGTTAGGAGCCTGATCTACGGTCGTCACTTCAGCGTTAATAGACCTATGGACCTCAACGCCCTGCTTTTCTGTGAGAAGATGATGAGCGAAGGATGCACTTGTCAGTTGTTTACCTCTTATGTTTGTCCTTGGCTGAAGGTTCACCTTGCGCCCTGAAGCGTTTATTTAACCCTGCAAATTTTATTGTTGGAAAAGTTGTTCTTTAGGCTCAACATGTTCATATCTCGTCATTATCTCATTTTACCCTATTTTTAAATCTTGATGGATCCATTTTTAATCTCTGCATTTTTATAATTTGAACCCTGGAATTCATGAAAAACAAATTTTTATCCCTGTCTACGTTTTTTCTGGGTGGTAATTTTTATTATGCCTTGAATCAAAGGGGATTATTTTTATCTCTATTTGCGTTGTTGGTTATCCCAGGCATTTGAAAAAATTTAACACTGTTTGTGTTTCTTTCTATTACCACAAATTTAATTTCCATGATTTTAATACTTAGTTTTTCCACAATTGACGGTCACAGGTTTTTACTTCTGCATGGTTATGTCATCACCATTTTATTACACAGGTTTTATTACCGGAATTGACCGCCCACGATTTTTACTCCCAACCATTTGCTAAGTGGTTGTTAAAGCCCTTGATTTCTTTTTCTTGAAAACGCTGACTTAGTGGCTGTAGAAATCACCCACAAATTTAGCCATCTAAATCATACATTTACTTGTTGGAATGACCATGGTTTTAGATAATTAAAAATTAATTGTTTGCTATAGTTTACCATGAATTTTTTTTTACCAATTAAATGGGACTGTATCGTTGTTGTTTACCACAAATTTTTTGGTGGACTGCTCTCTACGTCTTCCTGTTGTTTTCCCACAAAAATTTTACCAAATAAATGTGACTGTTTGTTGTGGTTTACCATGAAATGTTTACCAATTAAATGGGACTGTATCACCATTGTTTACCACGAATTTGTAGGTGGATTGCTCTCTGCATCTTCCTGTTAAATGACCATGAGTTTCCTTTAAGTCGACTACGTTGACAGGTCACTCCAGCCTTTTTACATAATGATTATTTATTACATCGAATTTCACTGTACACAGACTTTAATTATTCACTGTTGCACAGATTTCATTACCTCGAAATGCCATTAAAGTCGACTGCGTTTTAATGTTAATGACCACGAGTTTCCCTTAAGAATTATCTTTTTAGATGACTGTTGTTTTTATTTTATTTTCTACACTCTTAAATGCGTCAAATTTGTTGCCAGTCAGATGCTCTTGGAGTGAAATCTCAATATTTTACTATACCTGTGTTTTTGGATTCCTAGTTAAGTGGGAAGAAGGGTATTTATGGTGTCTTCAATATTAATGAATGGTAATCACTAATTTCATTAGATGACAGGAAAATTTATATCTTTAAAACGCACTATGACCTACTCTAACGCAACGCCTCTATGTAATACATCTGATTAAATGATTATGTATTGATTGTATTTTGATTAAATTCTTTGATCATATTTGATTTTATTTTCTATGTTATATATTGGATTAAGTGTTATAATTTCAAGGCAATACTGTAATCGTGGTAGTGATTGAGTGTTACATATCCTTCAATTAAATCACTGTGTTATTATATTGAGTTTTAAAGCCTAGCATATGATATATCATTTCAGGTAGTGATCATTTAGTGGAATGGTCATTTATAGTGATTAAATGATATATATGTTTAATCAAAAGATTTTATTATTCCTTTAGGTTGAATTCCTAGCCTCTGATCATTTAGTGGTATGACTAGTTATGCTAATTAAATGCTATATAGTAATAATTTTTAATGTCTTACGTGTATTTCCAACTACGATTTCACTTAAGATTAACTTGATGGTACGTTGATGACCCAACTATGATTAGGCTGCTCACTTGACACACTTTTTAATATTAAATTAGAATGTAATCATGGATCGGTTAGCCTAGGTTATTGGTGGGGTCAGGGATGATGTCGTGTGGGCTGGCGTCACCCCTTGTCTTCATTCTTTTTTGTATCATCGACCTTTCATGTGGGGGTAGGAATAGTCTTCCAGTCAGTATTCGGTTCCTAGTGCGTCAGAGTTTTCTTGAGTCTTTGTCCCTTTTTGTTTAGCGCAAGGGTGGTTGATGTGCCTCTCATCTAGGGATGGCATGGTCCTTGATGAGGGTATCATGGCATGCCTTATGGGTTAGCAGTGAATGATATCTTGGTCGGATTCGGTGCCTACCTTATGAGCGTGGTTGAGCGTCATATGTTGACTTGGGCGCATGTGTTGGTTCGCGCGCCTCGAGGATCTAGTCTTGTTTGTTAATGTCGTTATGTCGAGAAGGGGGAAGATACCCCTTAGCTTGTAGGCATGTCTTGTTGTGTCGAACGATCAATCATTAATCCTGGTTATTATGTTCCTATTTTTCCTGGTTTCCCTTGTGTCTGTGCATGGTGTCGTAGTTCCTATTTTATGGGTTGTGTGATTTTGCTCGTCGTCTATGGTGTGGTCAAACTTTGTTGTCATCTCCTTCTTGCCTCTTAATTCTAAAAAAAAAAATGGATTTTCCTGTGGCCTTAATGCTGGGGTTGTTACAAACAAGCATATGTAAGTGGGATAACTAACATGCATCTTGTGTGTGTACACATGATATTACTGTAGAAGGGTGCATACATTGTCCAAAAAATGGTTTTTTAACAGGAAACCTTAGGAGTATGTTTGGAAAAGTATGCAAATTGATGGGCCAATGTCTTGGATGCATAGATGTGGAATTGTTGGACTATAACACCTTCTCTAAATATTGTGTTAGTTTGGAATCTCTTCTTACAATAGATCACCAAACAAAATATCCAGATCCAAAAAAAGAGGAATTTGTTAGGAAAGTTGAAGAGACACAAAAAATGAACATTGGTACTCATGATTCCCCAATGTATTTAAATCTTTGTGTTATCACCTGTTATTTTCTACAATTTTTTACCTCTCAACCCTTACTTTCTTCATTAAAATTTTTTTATATAGGTTATAAATCCCATCATATTTTGTTAAAGGTTCAAAATCTTTATCATGGGGGTCAAAATAATGTTATGTTGTTAGGAATGAGAGATATTTAGTCTTGTAAGAGGGGATAGGAGGAGTTATACACATGTTTATAATGATTGTCTCATAATTAACAAAGTTTGAAAATGTTTTTTTCAAGTCAATTCCATCCAAAAATTCCAAAAGACAATTTTTTCACGACGCTTCAAGAAGTTCCCGTAGCTCTCAACACAGGAAATATGCAGGTGCTACATGAACACCTGTAGCAACCGTTTTTTCAAAAAATGACACAATGTTGAGTTTTTGTGTGATGGATGATGGTAAAACATGATAATGACATTATTCCACACCCTAAAATACACATAAGACACCTTTTGTTATCATCATAAAAGAGTTTTGGAGTAGTCTTGTATGAAAAAGGAGAAAACAGAAAATCCATTGTTTTCTATTTTCTCCTTTTTCATACAAGACTGGTCCAAAACTCTTTTCTAAAGATAAAAAAATGTGTCTTATGTGTATTTTAGGGTTTGGAATAGTTTTAATATCACGTTTCACCATAAACCACCACAAAAAACTTAGCATCTTGTCATTTGTTGAAAAACATGTTGTTACAGGTGTTCCTGTAGCGCCTGCATATTTCAAAGGCATTCTAGGAACAAATTCTAGTGCTAACATCTTTTGGCGCCATTGTTGGGGATGAAGTAGTGAAGATACTTTCCATGGGAATAACGACAACAAAAAGATATATTATTTGATGGTGAAAGAAAAATAGAAACATGGTTCTGACTACATCTTTCACCTGGTGAATCCATGAAGGACGAATCCACAGTTGATTCCACTGATCCAGAAATTCAAAAGTCATGGAAGTTATTCTAGTTGCAAGGTATGTATTCTGTGATTTTTCTCATGTACCTAGATTTCCAAATCTTGTACTTGATAGAGAAGCATGGGAACACTACCTTTCAATATTTAAGTGAAATGAATATGACCATCCTATCGAGCACGTATTTGATTTTCATGAGTACATGCATAGATTGAGTATTTATCGTGAAGATGTTCTTATCAAAATGTTCAGGAACTCCTTGGAAGGGAAATATCGTGAGTGGTGTAAATCCCTCCCTGCTGTTAGTATTGCTTCATTGAGTGATTTTCATGTTTCATTTTACTCTCATTACAAAGAAATGTATTCAGCTGAGTTTTTATTTGAAAATTGTTGTGAAGTGTTTAAATCAAGTCCTCATCAGGAAGATCATGCTTGTAATACTAAACAAGAAATGGAAATTGATGGCCAGGGTGCTAATTTTGATCATATTCAAGAAGACACATTTTTTTCTTCCTTACCTGTCATTGAGGGTGAAGATTATATTGAGCATACTCATGTCCTTGGCTATAATCAAGCTAAGGATTTTCATGAAATATTTCAACGAGCATATGAGGAGCATAATTTTAGGAATGAAGCATCCTTTACCCAGGAGCATAATTATCCTCTTAACCAACTGAAATCATTTCATTTTATTCAGGATCCAATAGAAACATGTATGGATTTGTCATTTCGACAGATCCCTAATGCTGCAAGTTCTGGCATCTCATCTTTTTGCAGCTATGAGTACATGTTTTTTGTGGAATTGTGGTTGTTCATGACATACTCTCTTCATGTCCTCTTACTTCATTGCAAACAAGGATTGCATTTCATAAATCAGATGCTTTAATGGATTCATTGGAAATATTATTATAGTTTATCAAGAAACAGTTCATTTCATTGGAGTAGGAGTATGAGTGTGCATAAATGAGCTTGCAATGCAAGTATTTGATTTTCAGTTTGAATACAACATTCAATTTATATTTGGTTTACAATAGTATGTTTTGGTTTAAGAATAAGTTGTAGAAGTTTGGAATGAGATATTGAATGACTTAATATCCCAATGGATGAAGCAACAATTCTACTTGTTCTTCGAATCTCGTAAGGAACATGCCATCCCCTGTGGAGCCAATGTTAGCACTAATATTTTCATGATCAAATTTTGGTCTTAAAAAATCATATTTTTCTTATATGAAGATAATAAGGTATTCTTAACATCTTTTTCTCCATATTAAGGTCATCCGAGGGGTTTTAAATTCTAAAACTAATATTTTAAAAATGGTTCTACAAGAAGTTCTTGTAATTTTCCTATGCAGAAAAAGTGTGATGGCACTGCAAGAAGTTCCTATAGCGCAACATATTTTTAGGCAAATGACACGGTTTTGGAGGATAATTATGAGACCAGCCACATATTCAACCAATTTACTTTCTGAGGTGAGTTGGATATCAATTGCTTATGATCATAGGGAGTGGCAACTCATTTTCCAAGTGGAGCTTGATTAGTGAAAGACCTATTCTAGTGTAAAATTGTTACCTAGAATTTAGGGTTTGTTGTCACTATCGAGCACTCTTATTCTTTAGGGATAACACATCCTTTAAATTTTGACTCATACATATTTTAAACACCTTGATACCTGATAAGGAAGGTCTAATTATTGATGGAGAATATTTTGGGAACACTTCATCACATTGACCTAATTTTTAGCAAGAAGTTACGAGAAATTTTGGTATTTTCCTATTTTAGTCATCAACTTTTGGAATGGATTTCAAACATATGGTAATCAATATCAATAAACAGAAAGAGGAATTTATCAATAAAAATATCATATACAAAAACCTCTTTCATGTTTTACACAGGTGTCATGGTTTGGGAGATTCAAATGAATCTTTACAACTCATTTTTCAGATTCAAAAATTCAGGAATTTTCTTGTTTTAGTCATTATATTTGGGAACAGATCCTAGGTACATGGAAGGTTATTTTTGAAAAGTGAAATAATTGTTTCAAAATAAAAGATGCATATACAAAAACCTCTCTCTAATTTTACACAAGTGTCATGGTTTGGGATATTCGAATGAATATTTACAACTCATTTTTCATATTCACAAATTCAGGAATTTTCTTGTTTTAGTCATTATGTTTGGGAACAGATCACGAGTAGTGGGAAGGTTATTTTTGAAAAGTGAAAGAGGTTTTTATTAATAACAGACTCATATAAAAAAACCTGTCTCTTATTTTACACAGATTTCATGGTTTTGGAGAAACAGTGGATCTCTGAGCATCATTGTTCCTGAATTTCTACAGTTTATTTTTCCTGAAAATTGCCTAGCCACTTCATCATTTCGAATTTGGGATGGAGGTTTTTGGATCCATTTTTATTGGATATTGAGAAGATTGTAATATGTTTATAAAAGAGAGGAATGAAAAGAGTGAGAGAGGGGGGTAGATCCATATTTTGTCTTTCATTGTAAAACTTTCAAGAACTAATTTTTGCTTATATTTTCTTATGTAAAGATATCAGTTGCTTATGAAGCCAATGGTTAGTGTGTGTTTCTATTCTGTGTTTATCATCTATTTTACTTAATATTGATTATATTTTACTATTGTATGATACATGACAGCAAATATGTGTTGACAAGGTTTCTTTATAGGATATATTGCAGTCTTTGCCACATAAATGTTTAAGCCCTTAGAATCTTATTTGGAAAGGGTTTTTGAGTAATGATTCATTCTTCTACTGAGTTAAGGCATTGTAGAAAATATTTCTCTTTGGTGAATTTATTATTTTTTGTTCCACAATTATTCCATACCATATCACTTATCTTATTTCATTGATCAGAGGTTTTATTTACCTGGATTTTTTCACATAGGAAAGTGGTTTAAATAGCTCAAATCATAAGCCTCATTGAAACCAAATGTGTGATCTTTCCACCTTCATAAAATTATTGTGAATTTTGAAAAAAGATGTGCTAGTCTTGACTCAATAGCAGTCTTGACTCAATAGCAGTCTTGAGTTGACTTCTAGTGATAACAATGGCATAGTCTAAACATTATACATTTAATTGTATTTTTTCACCTGAATCTGGTGATCTAAATATAGGAAAAATCACAATTTTATGTTATTTAACTTGCATTTATGAATGCATAAATGGATTCAGTGTCCTGAGAAACCCTTGGGGAACTCGGATTACAAAAAAATAACCACTCAACAAGTTACTTATTATGACATGGACTATTATCCCTTCGTTATACAAAGGGTAACTATGGTACATGGAAGTATCAGTCAGAATCAGCCATCATATGACTTCAGTGGTCACATTAACCAACTTCTATCTTGAAATTCGCTCATCGCTTATTTGGCGGCACAACTGATATGGTTCACATACTCTCCATCTTTCCCACAACATGAAAAATTCTATGTTCATCCATTAATATGTGTACTTACCAATCATATCTCTTATCGATTCAATTTTAATTTACGTCTAGAGGAAGAGCGGGAATAATTACCCTGTGTGAGACATTTTTATCCCCCATAACAGACATGATTAATGTCTCGATAAAAACAACATGAGCATAATTTACCGGCATTGGACATTTTCAGCCCTCATAGTAGGCATAATTGACATCTCAGTAGAGAATTTATGAGTGCGTAAATAATTCATTAACTTCAAATAAGCATATAAATTGCAGCAAAATTTAACATTTAACATTTAACTACAGCATAAAAATAATTTAGCCATTTCACAAACAATTTACCTGGTTCTAATGCTAATTTTTGTCGCCTTGTTGCCTTGTTGTTGCCTTTCTGCTACCTGATGCACTGACCAACACTGCCCAAACCTACTATTCTCCCTTCCAACTAGGAAAACTACCTAGCTCCAGGATATCATATGGATATCCTGGCCCCCACGCCCAAAACCCCCAGCAAACTAGTGCCCCTGAACTAATCCTCCCGACTCCAGAACTCACTCCCCTCTCTGCAAATCCAAGAGAGCCCCCCCAAAGAAAAACAAAAATCCCGTAGAATGATGATCCCTTTCCTCCGTAACCTCCTCCGCTCATATCCTCCTTCACCGCCCTTTCCCCCCATTTACTTCCTTACCTACACATAGTTAATGCCCCTTATCCTTTCATTTATTATTTTATCCTTTCGTAATTAATATCTTATCCCTTTCCGTGTACGTAACCTTTTGAATTTAAACAATATAACTTATTAATCTTTTAAATTTAATACTTATGTTATTGAATGTAATAGGTAGTTAATTAATTAATTAATTAATCAAAATTATAACCTTTAATTAATTAATAAATACTTAATTAATATCATTAGATCAATATTTGTTTAGTTATTAACATGGTAGGCAAATTTAATTACCTAATAAATCTTTTACTTAATAATCCCTAAGTATATATTCTACTAGGGTTGTTACATACACCCACCCTTCAGGAAACTTTGTCCTGAAATTAAGGTATCTTATGGTACAAGGAAAAGAAACATGGTTCACACATTCATAACAATTAACCGACATTATCAGTAAGTAAGTCAAGAAAACTCATACATACTAGTGTATATGTACAAGAAATGCATGTGTAGCTAGTACATACAA
>ML782823.1:406137-449012 GCA_009831015.1 Picea engelmannii
AATTATTAAAATTAAAAATTAATAAAATAAAAATAAAAAATGAAAATTTAATTATTCAAAAGGCATATTAATACTTTTAAATAAACTATTAAACTAAACATTAATATAAAAAAAATATAATAATATAATTATTCTAAAAAAAAAACTTACTTTCAGTTTCACGAGAGTTTAATGTGCTTAATACTTAATGAGAAACGAGGCATTATATGGCATCCTTTAAGGTCGGGATTTGGCATGAGGCCCACGTGCCTAGCCTCTGGCTCTCAATACCAAACACCTAAGTTGTTTCTTAACCCTAACGCTCCCTCACTTCCACCTCTTTCCTCTGTCGTTTCTCGCATCTTTCCTCTGCTCTTGGCGCTGGTGTTGGTAATGACTGCCATCAACGTAGGATGCTCTTCCAGAATTCTTAGATACACACACTCTTGAGCTCGGTCTCGGTCGTGGTCATGGGTGAATTTTCCACACGCTCTTCAAATCCTTGGCTTTCCCCTAATTTCTCATTTTCCAGGCTCCCCACCTGCAAAATCTTCTCCTCTTTGCGTTCTGGTGCGCAGATTGTTTTTTTTTTGGGGGTCTAATTTTCACTGGGAATCAATGCATTTAGATTTTATTTTGGCTGGTTGTTGATCTAATTTATCTACATGTTCTTAGCTCATGTATGGTCGCTCCGATTTAACCCGATGTAGAACATATATGTCGCCATTGTTTCGTTTAGGATTTGTTTTGTTCATTTTTAATTTTTATGGGCTTTTGTTACCCATGCTTTTGGTCATCGTGATGATGTATTGATGATGGTGTACTCAGGCTGTTCATAAGAACTTTCTCGTGAGAAAAAGTTATTTTCATATCTTCCAGAAAACTCATTTTTGAAGACTGTTCGCATGCTGCTAGTATATTTGCCTACGAGAATGCATGATTCTCGCAGGCTGCCTTAAGCCAGGGTGTGAGAAGTTCACACTATGTTGAACTTCTAGGGTACGAACTCTTTCTAAAGAAAGGAAAAAGATGAATTCTCGATGCTTCTAGAAGGGAATCTTCTAGAAGGATGAGATGGCATTCGAATGGTTATCCTAGTACTGGATTCCCTGATATTTTGGGATCATTCTTATCCAAGTAACTAATTCATTATCTCCTATATATTGAGGGAATTCTCATGGAAAAGGTTAAGTAAGATCCGTTGGATAATTGGTGAAAGAATTGTGTGAAGGACTGAAGCTACAACAGCTTGGAGACTCCAACAAGTTTATCCAAAGGAGTTGATCTTCATGCAAGTGAGCAAGTGTGTGTATCGGAGCCAAGGGCCATCGAAAGGAATTTTGCAACATCAAGGCTCATGTTGTAATCTTTACTTTCCATTAATATGATACAGTAATATGTCCCTTTCCCATAAAGCTAATTCCACTTTATTGTATAATTCCTTGATCATATACATAGATTGACTGTTGAATAGATTGTGCTTTCTTCACTTTGGTTGGTTTGTGTTGTCTTGGTCTTGGCTGCACGAGAGAATTGGAGTGAAGCGAGAGCAACAAAGACCATAGGAAGCGATAATAAGGTATGTTCTTTGTTCTTGCCTCATATTTAATTCAATGGTTAGAATCTAGGGAAAGAGTCATGTTTTGTCTTTCTTTGTTCTAGATCCAGTTGGATCTAGGGAGATTGGTTAGTGTCTGCACCTACGGATTTATCCAATAACAAAATTGGCGACCACACTGGGGAACAATCCCATTTTCTTTGTGGCTTTTGATATTTTTCTGTGGCCATTTGCTCTGGTTTCATTTTTCTCCTGTCCTATGAATCTTTGAGTCTTCAGGATATCCTGATAGACCCTTTGGGTCTAAAGGCCTTTTTCTAATTTTGCTTCATTTTCCAAAATTTCGATTATGTTCAGACATTCTCGCACTGTACTTCATTGCAGCCTGCGAGAATAGGTAGTGTTCACACTTTTCCTTTAGGTTTCAGTGCGAGGTTCTCGCATCCTTCTCAAGGGTCACCTGCGAGAATCAGTGATTCTCGCACTGTGTAATATTGCCAGCCTGCGAACTCGTTTTTTCAAAATTTTGGATTTGAGTGTTGGCATCTTCAACTGCCCAGATCATTCTAAGTGCCTCATAACAGTTTCTTGGACCATTGATTGGTTTATTTCTTGTCTTCATTTTCGTGCATGAACAGTCTTAGGATTTCAAAGGCTCTTCTTGTCACTTTTGTATTGACTTTCGTTTCTTGACTTTTCTTGGCATAACCATTCTCTCTGATTTCAGAATCTGAGTGTGTTTGATTAGTTAAGAACCAGTGATCGGTTGAAAGTTGAGTTTCTTGGTCTTTATCATTTGCTTATTGTTTGAAAGATCACTTACCTCATGCAATTGAAAAGATTAGGTTCATTATTTCTTTTAGTGAAATTTTTGAAACAAAAAAATTTAATTTCTTGTTTTATATTAGATTGGGGGCATCCTTGCATTTGAAGTAGTGAAATTGCATGATTCTTGGCATTTTTTGATCTTAAATTACGAAAACATTTCCCCCTCATGGCCGGGGGGGGGCATGAATTGTGCATTGGTGTTCAGTACCTTTTTCTCATTTCTTGAGAATCTTTATATTGAGGAATTTAATGAATTTTGGGACATCGTGCATATGGGAATGATAAATGTTTTCTCCTTCTCGTAGCATAGCTTTCATCGAAATGAAAAGATTCCATCTTCATATCTTTGCATAATTTTTTAGTCGGTTAAAACACCATATTGTCCATGCCATCTTCCTTTTGAGTAACAATAGCCATAAAATAAAGCGCTTATAAAAATTGATTAGACATTTTTATCTTTTCTGGTAGCAAACCTACATTAGATTAGTTGTAGGGATTTGAAATAGGTGTGAAAGATAAATTTCCAAAGTAGTTGACATGATGATCTCTTCAATAGGGTTGTTAGAGCCTGATCTCTTTCCTCCTGTCACGACCCTTGACATGGTGTCCTTCCAGAGTGTATTTCTTCCTTCCAGTGAAGACCTCTTGGAATCCATGACCGGGTTTTGTCCCTTGACATGGTGTCCTTCTGGAGCATTGTCCTCTTGGAATCCATGATCAAGAAGAGAGACCAACCGAGGATAGTTTTTGCGTCTCTAAGGCAACCTCATTAAAAAATGAAACATAGGTCTTTGAGCATAGTTTTCTAATTTCAAGCTCGTTAAAAAATGAAACCAAACGAGGATAGTTTTTGCGTCTCTGAGGCAACCTCGTTAAAAAATGAAACAGAGGTCTTTGAGCATGATTATTTTGATTTCAAGCTCGTTAAAAAATGAAACCAGACTTGAGCGTGGTTTGTTTATTTCAAGCTCGTTAAAAAATGAAACCACTTCTGAGGATAGTTTTTCGTCTCTATGGAAACCTCTTTAAAAAGTGAAACAGAGGTTACGAGCATAGTTCTTGTTTCTATGTCAAGCTCGTTAAAATATGAAATAGTTTTCCCCCTCTCTGTTTGAGTCAAGTCCTTCGTCTAGTATTTGAAGCTTCATTTCATTCTCCTTTGCAATTGGATGAAATGAAGCTTGGGGGGCATTTGCCTCAGCCTCTGGACTTCATGCTGAAGTTGAGCCACTAGCTTTTTAAGCTGGGGGCTAAGTACCAACCATGTGTTGGGAAGTCGCAAGCATAGTTTTATATGGTTCAAGCTTGTGTAAAAATGAAACCAGGTCCAAGCATAGTTTTGTTTAGTTTTTAAGCTTGTGTAAAAATTAAAATCTATTCCAAGCATAGTTTTGTTTTCTTTTAAAGCTTGCGTAAAAATGAAAACAATCTCGAGCTTAGTCTTTGTTCTCTCTCATCCTCGTTAATACATGAGAATAAGATACCGAGCTTAGTCTTTGTTCTTTCTCGTGCTCGTAAATATTTGATAATGTAACCGAGTATAATTTTATCACTTTTTCGGAGTCGTAAAGGTTATACGAAAAAGGAACCCCTTGGAGTCCTCTTTAAGCTCTTTTCAGACTCTCTAAACATGAAAAGATCGTCGAGCGACCTTGCTATTTTCACGCTCGATAAAGTATTTGAAGTAAGCGTCTGGTGAGCAATAATTTATCTCTTTTTCGGTCTCGTCCATACTATTTTACGAAAAAAGGAACTGAGAGAGTTCTCTTTTAAGTGTTTTTTCCAAACTCTATAATCTTGAAAAACCTTTGAGTTTTCTAGCTCTGGACTCGTTAAACAAACATTGCCAGACCCGTGATGGGACCGAACCACTCCTTCTTAGGGTTCGTTAAAAATACTCTGAGGGACTTTTCCGAAGGATGAGCTTACATCAACAAGCATATGTTATCCTCCTCAAGCTTGCGTAAATATAAAGAGGTACTCGCCAGAAATGGTGGGGGAAAATTTGGGAAAGGGATATGTTTTCATCTTCGTATTAATTGGCAGTAAGTGTCTCTCTTGAACATGACACCCCCTATTCATCATTTGAAGTCGGTTTCGGAAATCCATTTGTCTCTCATTCGATTTACTACAAGGTCATTTCCTGTGTCATCTTTGAGTCAATGCTGCCAAATTATTGGTCATGTCGTTCATATGTTCAAGAGTAGTCCATCTGAAATCTATATTGAGTCGGCCATCTGCAGTTATCCATTTCTCTCTGTGTCGGCCTTCCCTGTGTCCAGTCCAATTTGCAAAATACTTTGTTTCACCTTCAAAATCGGTTACTCATTTCGTTTCATTGATGGGGGATACATCAAACCTCTCTTGTGACGAGTTTTGTTCCGTCGACTTCAACTCATTATCGGGAATCAAGACTTAGAAATTATCTGGTACCTTGGAGCTTGCATGCCTCAATGGCAGGTTTCCTCGCTTTCGACAGTGGGTTTACATCATTGACCCCTGATCGAAAGGTTCCATCGGATGTTCAACTTCAACTCGTTTATTCACACTCGATGGATTGTACTAGGGTACCTTGGGAGTCATTGACATCAATGGTAATTTCCCTCGCACTTTTTAACAGTTTCATCAATGACCGATAATCAAGTGGTTTCTTCCATGTTCAACTTCAACACATGTAATCACATGGTTAGATTCGTACTTTGGGCAACGAGATTGAAGACCCTGGATATCATCTCTTTTTTCCAGGTTTCGATGGAGTATGTATAATATGTGACACATAGATCCACTGTGTATGTCTCATGGATATGTCGTCTCAATTTGAATTTCTCGCATAGATCCACAATGTATTCTGGTGGCTATGCTATATTTTGATGGCATGGATCCATAGTGTATGATTGGTGGCCATGACCCATGTCTATAATGTCATCAATCTATGATCTGAGTATGGGAATTCCTACCTCAGAATTGATATATATGATATTCTACAGATGCTTGGTTGTTCGCAGGTTTCCGACTAGGTGTGCTCCTCGTTCCCGACACACACATGCAGATTACAAAGTCTATCGGTTGTCACTGGTTCCAACCTCAAACTTTGGGGGGAATTCTATTACCCATGATTTTGGTCATCATGATGATGTATTGATGATGGTGTACTCAGGCTCTTCATAATAACTTTCTCCTGAGAAAAAAATATTTTCATCTCTTCTAGAAAACTCATTTTTGAAGACTGTTCGCATGCTGCTAGTATATTTGCCTGTGAGAATGCATGATTCTCGCAGGCTTCCTTAATCCAGGGTGCGAGAAGTTCACACTGTGTTGAACTGTTAGGGTGCGAACTCTTTCTAAATAAAGGAAAAAGATGAATTCTCGATGCTTCTAGAAGGGAATCTTCTAGAAGGATGAGATGGCATTCGAATGGTTATCCTAGTACTGGATTCCATGATATTTTGGGATCATTCTTATCCAAGTAACTAATTCATTATCTCCTATATATTGAGCGAATTCTCATGGAAAAGGTTAAGCAAGATTCGTTGGAGAATTGGTGAAAGAATTGTGTGAAGGACTGAAGCTACATCATCTTGGAGACTCCAGCAAGTTTATCCAAAGGAGTTGATCTTCATGCAAGTGAGCAAGTGTGTGCATCGGAGCCAAGGGCCATCAAAAATAATTTTGCGACATCAAGTCTCAGGTTGTAATCTTTACTTTCCATTAATATGATACAGTAATATGTCCATTTCCCATAAAGCTAATTCCACTTTATTGTATAATTCCTTGATCATATACATAGATTGACTGTTGAATAGATTGTGCTTTCTTCACTTTGGTTGGTTTGTGTTTTCTTGGTCTTGGCTGCACGAGAGCATTGGAGAGAAGTGAGAGCAACAAAGACCATAGGAAGTGATAATAAGGTATGTTCTTTGTTCTTGCCTCCTATTTAATTCAATGGTTAGAATCTAGGGAAAGAGTCATGCTCTGTCTTGCTTTGTTCTAGACCCAGTTGGATCTAGGGAGATCGGTTAGTGTTTGCACCTACGGATTTATCTAATAACAGCTTTGATGCATTTGAAGGTACATAGGACGTTTTAATTTTTCATTTCATCCGTCTCATCCTCTGGCAGGGCGACCTAGCGATTTCTGGACAAATCTTCGTATATAACTTAGTTGGCTTGCATCAACATATTTTTCACATCCTTTGGTCATTGACAACGACAGGTTCTACTTTGGCATTGAACTCGGTATTCTCTGATTCTTCACCCCTTAAAAATTTAGGTTGTTGAAAACCCTTGGATCTAAAACCCAACATATCAGGCCAGTTGAAATTTCCACAACAACAAGTTTGCACATTGATATATTCATCAATTTATTTCAATGATTCTTTTGGTTAATCTTTAAATCTTTTTTTGTTGTCTCCAAGTGTGCAATTTGTATGGATAACTATGGAGTTGACGGTTGTATTTTAGTAATAGCAGTGTGCTTCATGCATACAGTCCTATGGTTCTATTCAAAAATCTTTTTTTTTTTGCTCTTTCTGGTTGATCTTTAAATCTTGTTGGTTGTATCCACCTGTACTATATGTATGGATGACTATGAAGTTGACAGTTGTATTTTAGTAATTCCAGTGCTTCATGTATACATCCCTGTGGTTCTATTTGTAATCTGGATTCATTACACTTTATTAACTTCAAGTATTAGTAGTATGACAAATCCGTAATGGTACAAGGCAACTTAGCAAGCAAGAATAGACAACTTAAAAAAATGAAGTAACATTTAGTCCATTTTTCTTTTATATCAGATAGCATGATATTTGCTGGTGATATCTTGAACCATCTAGGGTGTTTTGAACACTGATGAGAAACAAATTCTACTTGCAGATTTGATCTGCTTCATCTCTCAGCTGCACCCACAACTAAACAATGTAATCAATAGTATGTTTAAAAGTTGTGTTATATGCATTCCTATCACGAGGAAAGATATTGTAAAAATTGAATAATGAGAGAGGTTCTTATCTTATTCTAGTCCGGTTTTAGATGAGAAACTGAGAAATTTTGAAAGGAGTGAAAAAGAAAACAGAATAGTTATGGAATTAGAGATCTATGCCTTGTTTGATTCTTAAGCATCAATGCAAAAGTATAAAAGATGGCTCTTAATATTTGAATGATGAGGGAGGCTCTTAGCTTGTTCTAGTCTGGTATCTAGTAGCTTGTTATAGACCTCTCAAGCGCGGTATCTCTTGTACACATGGGAATTTATGAGGGTGCCAAGTGTATGTAGAATAATTTTTGCCCAAGATTCTCTGTCATTTGCGAATAGATGGGGAGGAAGCGTGATTTTAATTCACTGTTCATTCCTTGGGAGGAAGTCTTTCTGTGCTACTAAACTCGATGCCTCTAATAAGAGGAATATTTCCAATGTCTCATTACTTCCAGTTATGACATCGGTTCTTCTCATAGCGTGTGTGGAGGGGACTGACTATTTCAGAAATTAGGTTTGGCCAAAATTCATATCCAGGCTGTTATGATGCAAATATATGTTTTATCCCAGGCCTTTGCATGAACTTATCCAGATCATGTTGCATAGGATTTGAAGGGGTTAAATTCAAGTTTCCAAAATCATCCTTGTCTAATTTCTAGGTATTTTTGGTCTGTTTGGAATTTTTATGAATCTTTCAAAGAAAAATGCAATCTCTTCTTTTTATTACTCTTATTTTAGATTCACAAACTTAAAATCACATTTTTTATATTTACATACATGAAGACTGCAAGCACAGATATTGCAGGGGGCTTCTATGTTTACATACTTAAATACCCTAGACTTGTAAGCTTGAACAGTGGATAAAACTGTAAGCTTCGTGGCCTTCGCACAGAAACAAGGTGGCAATAATCACTTGTCAAAATAGAAGACATGGGTTTTGATAGATACGGCTACCCCCTTTACAACTCTCAATTTTTTCCAGTCCTTATAATCATCTATTTGCTTAAATATTGTTCGTGTATTATATATATTATTGTCTTTGCAAGTGATAACTAATTCATTTAACTAATATTTCTTCCCCTGTATATGATAATTAACCTACCTATATATATATATAGAATTATGGAATTCCGTGTCTAAATTTTGGAATTTTAACTTTCAAATTCAATTGTTTTCTTTTGTTTGTCTCTGTACCTTATAAGAAATAGGAAAGTGATGGCTTGATCTGGGATTTCTTAACTACTTTTTATTCTTTCATCTTTTGGATTTGCTTAGGATTTCTAGGTTAGTTTTTTGTTAGGGTTTCAAGGTGTTCTATTGGTTTAAATGATGTTTAAATTGTGCAATTCTCTACCTTGCAGTACGAACTAAGTTCCATTTCAATTTGCATGTACTTGTTAATGTAAACCCTTTTTATATTGTAAAATAAAAGAGGAATTACCTTTTCTGAAAAATAAATTTATGGGTCTTTATCCCAACATAAAAAAAAAACTACTTGTTCATTACTGGTTCATTAAATTGTAAGGTATTTTTTTTTCGAAATCTTACATTTTAGTTCTAGATAGGCCTTTAAGGCTCCAGTGTATAAACTACGGCTCTGATACCATATGAAGTGGCCAGTAAGAAAAAAATCAACAAGCCTAGTAAAAATCCTTACAATTACGCATAACATTTCTAACATAGAATTTTTGAGTGCGTAAATAATTCATTAACTTCAAATAAGAATATAAATTGCAGCATAATTTAACATTTAACATTCAACTACAACATAAAAATAACTTATCCATTTCACAAACAATTTACCTGGTTCCGATGCTAATTTCTGTCACCTTACTGCCTTGTTGTTGCCTTCCTGCTACCTGATGCACTGACCAACACTGCCCAAAACTACTATCCTCCCTGCCAACTAGGAAAACTACCTAGCTCCAGGATATCATATGGATATCCTAGCCCCCGTGCCCAAAACCCCCAGCAAACCGGTTCCCCTGAACTAATCCTCCTGACTCCAGAACTCACTCCCCTCTCTGCAAATCCAAGAGAGCCCCCCCAAAGAAAAACAAAAATCTCGTAGAATGATGATCCCTTTCCTCCGTAACCTCCTTCACTCATATCCTCCTTCACCACCCTTTCCCCCCATTTACTTCCTTACCTATGCATAGTTAATTCCCCTTATCCTTTCATTTATTATTTTATCCTTTTGTAATTAATATCTTATCCCTTTCCGTGTACGTAACCTTTTTAATTTAAAAAATATAGCTTATTAATCTTTTAAATTTAATACTTATGTTATTGAATGTAATAGGTAGTTAATTAATTAATTAATTAATCAAAATTATAACCTTTAATTAATTAATAAATACTTAATTAATATCATTAGATCAATATTTGTTTAGTTATTAACATGGTAGGAAAAATTAATTACCTAATAAATATTTTAGTTAATAATCCCTAAGTATATATTCTACTAGGGTTGTTACACAATGCAGGCATAAGAAGCCCATGATAAACATTTGTGTCCCCCTAGATGGCATAATTAAGGCCAAATTAGGTGCCAAATGGACCCATGAGACAAAAATATGTTGCCATCGAAGTGCCACAAAAGCAGGGCAAGTGGAAATGATGGGTTTTGATAGCGATGTCAACAGTTTTGAAAACCATTGAATACGTGTCGGATGTCTGATGAATACTAAGCTACATTGTATGTCCAACAAACATCGGTGGACCAAGGAAAAAATATAATGCAATTTTAAGAATTAGTGTGTAACGTCCAACGATAAGGTGGATTTTGTTTGTAACATCAGAACACCCCATCAAATTTCAACACCATATGTAGTAGTGTCAAGTGGGTATAGGGCAACCTATATGTAGCATGTAATGTCCCTTTCCAAATAGGAGCTCTAGAGAGGAGGCTTAATGGTCTAAACTGCCCCGTTAGACTATAACTAGGGCCAACGAGGGGTAAACAGGGTTACCAGAGGTCACTCCAGTCACAGGTATTATATTCGGAAACTGGCATTGAGCTAAAAAGGGTTAAAAGCGCTTTTAAGTCATTGTGAGCTAAAAATAGAAGTCAACAATGAATTAGGGTTTCAGCAATGATTTAGGGTTTTGGAAGTCAACAATGAATTAGGGTTTTGGAATTCAATAGTGAATTAGGGTTTTGACGTGATTTAGGGTTTTGGAAAGCTATAAAGGAAGGGTTAGCGACCTAATTCATCATTATGCACATTATGACTTGTCATTGAGGAGAAGAGGTGCATCTCAGGAGAGATAGTTCAGTGTATTCTAGGAGGAAGACACCAGTTGGTTGATTTCAGTGTTGAAAGACACCCTAGTCACTGAGAAAATCATTTAGGTCTTCCATCATTCTTCATTGATTCAACAGTGCTCCCATATTTTGGGTATTATCTTTTAGTTTCTTATTTGTATTCCGACTAAGATCCTTTTTTATTTTGATCTAGCCAAGTGTTGTTATTTTATTCAACTGCAGTTGCTTATTTGTATTCTGGCTAAGATCCTTTGTCTGTTGATCTAGTCAAGTATTGTCAGTTTATTCAGTCACATTCGGCCATTTTGTAATCCATAGAGATATCATAATACAAAATTTGTAGTCCTTTGTCACATTTATTATTTGTATGATCATTTATATGATGTAAACCTTTGATCCTACACACACATTAGCAGTGTTTCCTAGACTAGCCAAGTTAGGAACATTACAGTGGTATCAGAGCTTTAGTCCTGCCAGCCCGTGACTAAATACAATGAGTGAAACAAAAGACCCAAAGGGTCATGAACATGTAGGTGACGAATATGTCACTTACAACAAGCATCAGGAAAGAAGGCATAGGCCTAATTTTCCCTTTTTTCCTCCTAGCTCAGAGGAAGAGGAAGAGGCACACAAAGAAGTAGAGAGAAGAGAAGAGCATGAGGCTGAGCGTGAGGCAGAGAGGATGCTAGGAGACAGATATGAGAGACCAGAGGGCAGTGGGAAGGCCCCCATAGATCCAGAGGTAGATTTCATGCAAGTTATCAATGATATGTTAGCTAGTCAATGGACCATGTCTCAGTCCTTGGCACAGGTGGTTGATATATTGGCTAGAGTGGGCACCCCAAATACACAAGTCCTGCATGCAACACAGGGGAACTTGGGAGCAGGAAGTAGACCCCAGTCACCCTCTCGCACATACACCTCTGTGAGTAGGATTCCTAGACCCTTGTTTCCCAGTTTCCAGAGGGCACCCTCGGTAGCAGCACCGCCACCGATAGCACAGAGGCCACCCACTCATTTTGATGACATTTCATAGTATAGGAGGGAGTATGTAGCATTGGGTCGTGACTTCCATCATGATAAGACTTTAGTTGAGTACCGTGGAATCAGACTCAAGAACTGCCCCAAAGAGCCACAGAGGGGAGGACCACAACAATAACATGGGCATAACCTTGATTTCATCCGAAAAGTTGGGAAACTCACCATCCCTTCTTTCGACAGATCATCTAAATACACTTCCAGAGCTTGGGTATAGAATCTAGACATGTATTACAAGCTCAACCAAATGACCGAGACAGAGGCCATCAGTTTCGTGACCTTACAATTGGAGGGTGAGGCACACGAGTGGTGGTATCATGGACTGGTGACATTGGATCACAATCGCATCACCTCCTATAGGGAGTTTACAGATAGGCTCATGGACAGGTTTGATAGGAAGGATCCCAAGATACACTTCAGGGATCTAGCCCAATTGAGACAAACTGGCACAATAGAGATGCTCATCACAGAGTTTCAACGGGTATTCATGGCAGTGATAGATATATCAGAGCCCAGGATGATCATTCTATTCATAGAAGGACTCACAGAGCCTTTGAGAGGATGGGTGAAGTCATACAGGCCTCCCACTTTGCAGGATGCCATCCTTCGTACTCAATATCTGGAAGACTCAGTGCCAAAGACTAAAAATTTCTCCAAACCATTTGTTCCCCAGAGGGATTGAGACAGGAAGCCATTCTAGAGAGAATGGAAGGGCAAGGAGAAGTTGTATGATGAGACTAGGAGAGATCTTATGAGAGAGATGCTTTGTTTTAGCTGCAGAGATCCTTGGGTCCTAGGCCACAGGTGCATGGGCAAGGGAGAGATTCATTATATTGAGGTAGCAGTAAACAGTGTGGATAGTGAGGAGGAGGAGCAGGATAGTGGATCCACTAGTTCAGAGGAGGAGAAAGCACCAGTAGAGGAACAGCCTCCCCGTAGACCACTGACACTAGAAGGATCCCATCCTCCAGTAGTCCCACAATCGCCAAAGCAGGCTAACAGGAGGAAACCAGCAAAGGGAGGAGTCATAGCGACCCTTTCTAGTGTTCCCAGGTATGATACCCTCCGTAGCAGAGGGATTATTTAGGGGCAATGGGTAATCATCCTGATAGATAGTGGGGCCACCCACAACTTCATTGACGCTTCACTAGTATCAAGATAGGCACTTCAGATAGAGGATTTTGAGGGGTTTGATGTTGCGGTAGAAGATGGCCACATAGTGGAGTGTCTAGATAGGGTTCCAAACTTAGAGATGAAGTTAGGCAACTACACAGTGAGAGACACATTTTATGTGGTTGACCTATCGGACATAGATGTAGTGTTAGGAGTTCAGTGGATGATTACCTTGGGAAAAATCACTACCAACTACCAAACCTTGGAAATGGGATTCAGAGATCAGGATGGGAAGAAGGTTGTTCTAAGAGGTATGTCGACAGGAGCACCCAGGACAGTTTTAGAAAAGAGGATGGAGAGAATATTCAGAGATGGAGAGGTAGAATATGCCATAGAATGATTGATCACTACTCAAAAGGATTCGGAAGGTCGACAACAATACCATACAGAGATCAAGAATTTATTGGGACAACATCAATAGGTCTTTGAGGCAATTCCACCAGGGAGACCACCTGACATGGGGTTTGATCACACCATTGAGTTGGAGGAGGGGGCCAAATCTATGATCACCCCCCCCCCTATCATCATCCTAGGAGGTTCAAGGATGAGATAGAGAAGGAAATCAAGGAATTTTTGGTAATGGGACACATCAGATCGAGCAACATCCCATTTGCTTCTTCAGTTGCCTTAGTTTTGAAGAAGGATGGAACCATGAGGATGTGAATTGATTACCGATCCTTGAACAAGAAAACCATCAAGAACTGATACCCTATCCCACGCATTGACGAGTTGATGGATGAACTGCATGGGGCAATTTTCTTCTCAAAAATTGATCTACACTTTGGATATCATCAAATCAGCATCCGAGAGGACATATAGAAGACGACATTTCGATGTCATTTTGGAAACTTCAAGTTCGTGGTTATTCCATTTGGGATAACCAATGCACCCACTACATTCCAGTCTTGCATGAACCATATATTCAGGGATCAGTTAAGGAAATCAGTCTTGGTTTTCTTCGATGACATCTTGATCTATAGTCGGTCATGGAAAGAGCATATGAGGCACCTGGATGAGGTATTGAGCATCATGGAGGCACAGTCATTATATGCCAAAGAGTCCAAGTGCAAGTTTGGTATGACAGAGTTTCTTTAATTAGGCCACATCATCAATGCATAGGAGGTATAGGTGCACCAAGAGAAGATCAGGGCCATTTTGGATTGGCCGACACCCAAGAACATGACAGAATTGAGAAGCTTCTTTGGGCTATGCAGCTATTAGAGGTGATTCATCGGGGGGTTTTGTCATCTTGGAGAACTGCTGACAGATCTTACCAAGCATGGGGCCTTCATATGGATCAAGAAATCATAGGAAGCCTTTGATCACATGAAGGAAGTCATGGGAACTTGTCCAGTGTTGGCACTACCAGAATTCACCTTGCCATTTGTACTAGAGTGTGATGCATCGGGTGAAGGGATCAGTGCAATTTTGATGTAGGGAGGACACCCCATTGTATTCAAGAGCCGAAATCTTAGTCAACCTAAGAGTTTGTACTCCATTTATGACAAGGAAATGTTGGCAATCATGCATGCCTTAACCAAGTTCAGACAATATTTGGTGGGCAACAAATTTGTGGTCAAGACCGATCACAACAGTTTGAAGTATTTCCTTGAGAAGAAGGACCTCAGTGAGTGCCAACATAAATGGGAGACGAAGGTACATGTATTCGACTTTGACATAGAGTATGTCAAGGGGAAGAAGAACATTGTGGCCGATGCACTATCGAGGAGACCTGCGACATGTTCTTTGATGGAGATTTCAGCAGATTGGAAATCCCACTTGTTAGTGGAATATTCCAGGAACAATTTTGATTATGAGGTGATGGATGGGAAGATACAGGATGACTGGTATAGGATAATTGACGATGTCATATTTTACAAGGATAGAGTCTACTTGGTGCCAAATTCAGGGCTTAAGAAGAAGATCCTCACTGTAGTTCATGATTCACCTCTAGCAGGCCATCAAGGGTTTTTCAAAACCTACAGACAGATCATAGAGAGGTTCTCATGGAAGGGCCTCAAACAAGACATTATGAGACATGTCAGTGAGTGTGTGACTTGCCAACAAAACAAGTCAAAGCATGCTCTTCCAACAGGGCTACTTCAGCCACTCCCCATTCCAGAGCAAAAATGGGAGAGTATATCTATGAACTTCATCACGGGTCTACCCAAGGTCCAGGGTAAGGACTGTATCTATGTAGTGGTCGACAGATTGACCAAGTTTTCTCACTTATACACCATACTGATAGAGTACAATGCAGTTCAGGTAACCAAAATTTTCTTCAAGGAGGTCTTCAGACTTCATGGGTTGCCGAAGAACATCGTCAGGGACAGGGATAGTCGGTTCATAGGGACATTTTGGAGAGAGTTGTTTCAGTTGGTGGGGACAGAGTTGACACCTAGCACTAGTTATCACCCTCAGACAGATGGGAAGACCGAGATTGTCAACAAGTGGGTTGAAGGGTATTTGAGGAACTATGTAGGAGGACAACAGAGAATGTGGGTAAATTGGTTACATTTAGGACAACATTGCTACAACACCACCTTCCACATGTCTATTGGTATGACACCCTTCTGAGCATTGTATGGATATGATGCTCCCACTTTCGTAGACTTGGTCTTATGGGAGAGTAGATCTCCCAAGGCCAAGGATTGGATCATAGAGAGTCAGGAGATTCTCAAGTTGTTGAAAGAGAACCTATAGACGACGCAAAACCAACAAAAGATAAGTGTGGACAGGCACAAGATAGAGCAGAGATTTGAGGTTGGAGATTTGGTTTTCTTGAGACTCCAACCCTATAGACAGACATCTCTGAAGAAGAGTGGGGCCGAGAATCTCAAACCCATATTTTATGGTCCTTACAAGATCATGCGCCGAGTAGGCGAGGTTGCTTACGAGCTAGAGCTAATAGAGGGGAGAAATATTCATAACGTGTTCCACTTGTCTTGCCTCAAAAAGGCAGTGGGACAATTCATTATCACATCATAGGAGCTTCCCCCATTGGATGAGGAGGGACAGTTGGAGTTAGTTCTAGAAGAGGTTTTGGAGTTTGGGGAGTGGAAACTGAGGAGAAAGGTCATCAGAGAGTGTTTGATCATATAAAGAGGACTTCCAGTAGAGGACGTTACTTGGGAGAGTGAGCAGGTGTTGCAACACCCTATACTGGTATTGCTTGAGGATAAGCAATTTCGGGAAGGGAGGACTATAATGTCCCTTTCCAAATAGGAGCTCCAGAGAAGAGGCTTAATGGTCTAAACCGCCCCATTAAACTATATCCAGCGCCAAATAGGGGTAAACAGAGTTACTAGAGGTCACTCCAGTCACAGGTGTTATATTCAGAAAGTGACATTGAGCTAAAAAGGGTTAAAAGCATTTTTAATTCATTATGAGCTAAAAATAGAAGTCAACAGTGAATTAGTGTTTCAACAGTGATTTAGGATTTTGGAAGTCAACAGTGAATTAGGGTTTCAACATGATTTAGGGTTTTGGAAGTCAACAATGAATTAGGTTTTCAACATGATTTAGGGTTTTGGAAAGCTATAAAGGAAGGGTCAGCAACCTAATTCATCATTATGCAGATTACGACTTTCCATTGAGGAGAAGAGGTGCATCTCAGGAGAGATAGTTCAGTGTATTCCAAGAGGAAGACACCAGTTGGCTGATTTCGGTGTTGAAAGACACCCTAGTCATCGGGAAAATCATCCAATTCTTCCATCATTCTTCATTGATTTTGTAGTACCCCCATATTCCGGGTATTATCTTTTAGTTGCTTATTTTTATTCCGGCTAAGATCCTTTTGTATTTTTATCTAGACGAGTGTTGTTATTTTATTCAATCGTAGTTGCTTATTTGTATTCTGGCTAATATCCTTTGTCTGTTGATCTAGTCAAGTATTGTCAGTTTATTCAGCCGCATTCGGCCATTTTGTAATCCACAGAGATATCATAATACAAACTTTGCAGCCCTTTGTCGCGTTTATTATTTGTATGATCATTTATATGTTGTAAACCTTTGATCCTACACACACATTAGTAGCGTTTCCTAGACTAGCCAAGTTAGGAACATTACATAGCAGGAGACCTTGTAGGGGATCCAACAGATCAGAGGAGTATGAGGTCTCAGTTTGAGGATCCTTCTAATGCACTCACATCTACTGAACCGGTGATACCCATGCATTTCTATATGGTTCTAGCTTCATACTTGCATACCTTATATGAAGTGACCCTCTAGGAGCATTGATCTGAAAATATCGTTTAAACGACAATGGTTGAGTTATCTTGCATGAGTTAAATTACCATTAAGGAAGTTGAATGAAAGAAGAATAATTATAGAAGAAACATAAAAACCATATGAACATATATAGATCTGAAATAAAGCATGAGGATCAGAGAACCATAAACACCAATGTGATAATGAAGTTCGGAAATCTCGCTTACGTCTCTGGGCCTTTGTCTCAGTGGGTGAGGCTTTCTTATTTTTGTTAAAATATTTTAAAATTACATTACAACAATGAAAAAAAGGTTACAAATTGATCTGGTCTTCTTCTACCAGATCTCTAGAACCCAACAAAACTCATGACACTAAAATCGGATGATCGGAGCTCCCAGAAATGGTCCTCATAGGTTCTCTCCTCAATGGCTTCCCTGCATAAAAATGACTTTGGCTTGGAAAATATTTAGCATAACTATGTTCTGAACCTCCTCCCTTTGGATTCAAGAACCCCTGGTTTATATAGATTTGAATTTGGTAACAACCTCCCAACTTCTCCCCAATATCTAGCCTCAAAAAGGGCCCAAGATCCCTAAAAAATGGATAATATATCCCAAAATCTCATTGAAAATCCATTTAAAAATTATAACATAATTTTCAAGTTGGCTGGATTTGTACGGACTGTAGAGATAACATTTTTTTGTCTGTTTGGCCAAATGAAAAAATCACGATATATGGAGAATACGACATTTTTTTTAGCATGTTCAAGTTGTTTTGGGTTCGTAACGTTGATACCTATGTACACACTCGTTTTGAAGAAATTCTGAGCACTTTGATTTTTAGGCCTTTATGAGCCCCATCAAGCTCCTGGATCCAATTTTGGATCACACCTCCCCACTAAATACTTTTTGGTCCTCCAAAAGGTTACAAAATGTACTGATTACATACTCATAAGGATAACAAAACACTATGTTGTACAAAAATGATGTTATAACAGGTCATCATTTCAACATGTTTGATTACATTAATGGAAGCAAAATACAATGAAGATGTGCCATCCACTTCTGGCAAAACCAAGTGGATGTTTTCTTTCCTTCACAGAATTCCTCTTGCTTCATTGGTAATTTCTCTTCCTTCATGAGTACATGCACAATCATTTTGTCCTTCCTTGGACGAAGCTCCAGATTAAGCTTCCAACAATTAGCCTTTTGATGTCCACCCCTATTTCAATAAGTGCACTATGTTTTTGGCATCCAGACTTTTTTTCCCTTCTCTTTCTTCTGTTATGGAGTTGAGCCTTTATGTTGTGTCTCCTTCCTGGTTGACATAAACCTCCTGTACAAATATTGTCTCTTCAAACACTTGGAAACACAATGCTTAGTTGAAGGAAAAAAAGTACATGATACATATTCCACAACTTTCGGATGACATGATTATTTTTTTTTAATCAAAAAGAGATTTGGAAAAATCATGGCCAGTATACCTTCCTTGTTGATCTTCACTTTGATTTGGAGATGACTTTCATTCACTATCACAATCATGGAGTGATACACCATCACCTTTCGTGAATCGATCCTATAATGACTTAGGCTGGCCATTTGAAGCATTACTTGCTTCTGATGTTTTGGATAATGCTCCAATCTCCTCTGTGCCATATCCCAATCCTAAATCTCGAGGTCTTTCCACAACTTCAATGGGATTAACGATACCTTAGCCCTCAATTCAAATTCTCTTTACTTCATAACCCATCTTGGTTAGTAATCTCAAACCTATACCTCTTGTATGTTTTTCAAATGCACCAAAACCATCTTGATAGGAACAATGCAAAAATGATGAAGGACCTTCACTGCATACCTCAAATGTGTTTTCTGAAATAAATGTAGAAATCAATTCCTTCAATCCTTCTTTTCCTTTGTTGTCTTTTGAATCTTTGTCTTGAACTGATCTCTTTCATTCCAAGTAGTCTTCATACAACACTTTCACCATCTCAGACATGGAAAAGAGAGTAGCTCGCATATCCTTCTCATCTTTAGAAATTCCCTCTTTAGATGCCATTTTATCAACTGAGATGTGATTTTCCTTGGTAAACATGCAAACTCCAATTTCAACCATCAACTAGCTCTGATACCATTTGATCCGAAAATATATTTTAAATGACAATGGTTGAGTTATCTTGCATGAGTTAAATTACCATTTAGGAAGATGAATGAAATAAGAATAATTATACAAGAAACATAACAACCATATGAACATATACATATTTGAAATAAAGCATGACGATCAACAAACCATAAACACCAATTTCATAACAGAGTTTAGCAATCTTGCCTACGTCTCCAGGCCTTTGTCTCAGTGGGCGAGGCTTTCTTATTTATGTTCAAATATTTTAAAAGTACATCACATCAGTGCCAAAAAGGTTACAAGATGATATAGTCTTGTTCTACCAAATCTCTAGAACCGAACAAAACTGACGACACTAAAATCGGATGACTAGAGCTCCTAGAAATGGTCCACAAAGGTGCTCTCCTCATTGGCTTCCCTGCATAAACATGGCTTTGGCTTGGAAAATATTCAACATAACTCTATTCTGAACCTCATCCCTTTAGGTTCAATAACCCCTCATTTATATAGATCTGAAATTGGTAACAATCTCCCAACCTCTCCCCAATATTTGGCCTCAAAAAAGGCCCAAGATCCCTAAAAAATGAATAATATCTCCCAAATATGGCTGAAAATCCATTTAAAAATTATAACATAATGTTGAAAAACCACTTTTGGGAAAATAATCAGGTGCAACACCTTTTTTCGTGGGATATTGGTCACCTAGTGCACCCATGTGGCCTAGCTCTAGACTTTGTGTGTTTCCCCCCCTATTCTTTAGCCCCCCGACCTAGACGCGCAGTCATATGCATCCCCATGTGTCCTGGTTCTAGTCCTCCATGCACAAATGTGGCATAAGCCCTCTAGTCATACCCCCTAGTTGTGTGTCCTTGGTTGGTGGGATAGCCCGACCGATCGGGTGCCAATCCTAAAAAATCTATGCAAAGGATATATAAAGGCCAAGTCATATGGTAGTGGAGTGATAACTAGGATATAGGCTCCAATACAAATGTGCCAACAATCATAGTTTTGGGTCTTATGTGGTATGTCCATGACCGGGGGATATATTCCATTGTAATACATGCTGAAAAAACTCTCGTGCCAAACAGAATACATATAAAACCAAGGTCACATTACAGTGGTTGTATGGAAATGTTAAGTCATGGGCTGGGGCCTAGCCCCATCCCTAACCTTCACCAAATTCAAATACACTTGCACTTTAAATATATGTGGCAGACTATAGTTAACAAGGAACACATGCGGAGGGTTGGCTAGCCCATCCCTACCAAATCTCTCCCCCGTCTCCCGAAGGTCACAGGTTCAAACCTCATTGAGTCCAAAACTTTTGCAACAACTTAACCAACGAATGGGTGCCATGTGGGAGCCCATGTCTGGGCCATGTGGCACCTCACTACTCACCCAAATTGATGTCATGTGTCCAAGCACCATTAGCCCACTTTTCTGTTTAGTGTCATCCCAATCACCTACCACATAAGTGGTACGGGAGTGCCACATGTCACCCTTACAGTGGTGACACGTGTCAGTCTAGGATAGGTCCACCTGTCACATCAACTGCCCAGTCAGCCTCTTTCCACGTCAGTGGCACGTACCCTGCCACGTTGGTGCCACGTACCCTGCCACATCAACACCACGTACCCTTCCACATCATTTATATAGTTGTACGGATTGTACAATCATCTCCCACATGACACTGTACAGACTGTATAGTCAACATTTTTTTTCCTGCTTGGCCAAATGAATAGATGGTGATATCCAAAGAAAATGACATCTATTTTATCCCGTTCAAGTTGCGATGGGTTTGTAACATCGAGGCCTACGCACATGTTCATTTTGAATATATTCTAATAACTTTTATTTTTAGGCCTTTTTGAGCCCCATCAAGCTCTTGGATCCAATTATGGATCAAGCATATAACTTTCTCATTGAAATCTAGAGTTGGGATTTTCTTTTGCTTCCTTCAGACAGAAAGCTTGTCAGACGCAGATGGGTCTATAGGACCAAGAAGGCAATGGAAAGATGGGTGAGAAGGTATAAGGAAGGAATGGTTTCCAAAGGTTATCAGTAGATCGACATGATAGGATATGATGAGACCTTTGGTCCTATAGAAAATATGGACTCCATATGATTGGCCCTTTCCATTACAGAAACTATGGGGTGATAATTTCACCATATATATGTAAATAATTCCTTTCTTCATAGGGATCTCTCATAGGAGATTTACATGGAGCATCCAAAAGGGCTCATTCATAATTCATCCTTAGTATTTCAACTAAAGAAGTCCCTATATGGCCTTAGGTAAGCACCTAGAGCATGGTATGCAAATATGGATGCCTACTTTCTCTCTAATGCTTTGTCAGAAGAAAATTAGATCCAAACATATACATGTTGAGGACCTCAGACTCCTTATTGATCTTAGTTCTTTATGTTGATGACGTTGTAATCACAGGAAGTTTGGCCTCAAAAATTGTTGTGCTTAAGGATGTTCTTCATGGCAGGTGTTCGATGACAGACATGGGTCCACTCCTCTATTTCATTGGTCTTGATATTAGTCAGGATGCTTCAGGAATCAAGCTATCTCAAACTAAGTATGCTACGGATCTCGTTTTTAGATTCCACATGACCGAATGAAAGTCGGAAACCACAACTTTTCTTTCCAGGGGACATCTTAAGGATGGAGAGGATACACTATTGGTGGAAAACACCCTATATCGACAACTTGTGGGGATCCTTATGTATCGCACCCACACCCTATCGAAACTCTCATGTGTATTAAGGGTAGTTTCTAGGTACATGTAGGAGCCATATGAACTACAATGGAAGGATACCAAGCACATCCTCAGATATGTTTAGGGCACCACGAGTTATGGGATCCACTATGCAGCATGATGTGCATTGGATCTCATGGGATTCATCTATTTTGATTGGGATGGCAATAACACAGATCACAAGTCCATATCTAAGTACATTCTTAGTTTGGGGTTTGGTCCCGTCTGTTGGTCGAGGAAAAAATAATCAACTATTTCTCTATCTTTAGTAAAGACTGAGTACAAAGGAGTAGTCAACATCACTATTTAAGAACTTGGTCTTTATAAATTCCTCACTAAGATTGGCATCCAGTTTCATCATCTGACTGTCATTTCGTGTGACAATCAGAGTACCTTGAAGTTTTGTAGACACCCAATGCAACCACAATTGACCAAACACATGGAGATCCATACGCATTACATAATAGATTTTGTACATGATAGGATCATCGATTTGTAGTATTTTCCATCCACGAGACATACTGCAAACATCTTCACCAATACATTTACTAAGGAGAAGTTCCACCTTCTGTGCGATTGCCTTGGAGTGAAGGACACATTTGCTTAGCAACTGCCTTTTTTTCTATGCATTGTACTTTGAGGGGGGGGTTTCCCATGATGTTTTCCCTCTTTCCTCTATTTTTTTCAATACTTCATTCTTATATGCATTGTACTATGGGTAACTAACATAGATTTGGTTGTCACGACCCATTCATCATGTACACCCTAGTAGTGTTCAGGGGGTGTTATAAACATTTGTAATATGCCAGATCTAAAAAGTATGCAAGAACATAAATAAAATTCTATAAATGGAAGATGAACAACAATATAACCAGAATAACACCACAATAATACTGAAATGATAACAGAACAACACCAAAAAGAGCACTTCAATTACTAAGAGTAATGTTCACTTGCCTCTTTGAGGGGGCAACCTGAAGTCGAGCAGAGATTTATTACAATAATATCAAAGATAGGGTTCCCATACCCTTGACTCCTATTTATACTCAATATCTCTATCAATAGAACCATCTAGAGGAACATCCTTCTAGAAGTGGAAGCTTCTATTAGGTCTTCTTACATTTGACTTATTCTACTTTATTGCAAGGCCTTATTAATATTGACCTTTATTACATCAGAATACATTGTTCTACCTATGTGAGGGGTTAGGTCCCTAACATGTCCTCCCCCTAAAAAAAAACCTTGTCCTCAAGGCTTGAGATGTGGAAATTGTTGTAGAATGGTAGTTGGTTCCCAAGTGGCATCTGCTGGAGTTGTATCTTTCCACTGGACTAACACTTCCTTAATGGTTTGTTGATGCAGGGGACGCTCACGTTGGTCCAAAACTGCTTGTCATTGTAGTCAAATGGAGCCTTCATTGTCCAACTTGGGAAGGTTGGTTTGAGTTTTTCACTTAGTTCCAATCACCTTATTCAAGCATGAAACAAGAAAAACAAGATGTAACTTAGAATGACTGGGCAAAGTGTGACATCCCCAAAAATAAAGTATTTTTGAAATTTAAAATTTGTTGGGAAAATTATTTTGTTTTTAGTAAATTTGAAATTGGAAATTTTTTTCCATTTATGGCAATTTCGAATTTCGAATTTGATAATTGTAATTAATTACTATGACTGTTGGGCACATATATGATTTGACCCAACTAACTATTTGACTATGACACTTGTATGAAAACAAAATATTTTATATTAATTGCAGGAGGACAAATGGAACAACCATGTTAAAATCAGCTGACCATGACTCCATGAGTGGGGAACATGTTGGAACTACCTCTGGGATGATTATTACAAGTGGAAAATTAGATATTTGGCCATTGGGAGCCCCTGAAAATCAGGGATTTAGAAAGCTGCAAAAATTCCCAAGGGGGGGAAAGAAAGACCTAGGAAAAAAGATTTGTTTTGTTAAATGGCATATGTTAGGAGGCAGAACACTGCCGAGTATGCTGGGGAAAAGACTCTTTTTTTTTGCTTGTTGTTATGAGAACTACTTGTTGAGTGTGAGGCAAGGATAAGACTTATGGAATGAGACATGGTTGAGGAGGAGTTTTGAGTTATCCCTCATGGCTTCATGGTCAGGCTAAGGGGTGAATAGGACAAGTGATTTGGCTGCCCCGTTCTACGGTTGGGAGGAACGTGGTTGTTCCCTTTGTCTTCCCGCGAAATGGTTTAGATATGTTTCCCTACTCCTTCTCTATTTGAATGATTTTATATATTGATGTAGTGTACATGTTAATTTCTGCATCTAAGTATTTCCATGAGTGAACACTTTTCGAATGTTGTTAGACTTAAAGCTGTCAAATGGGCTTAATAGAGTCTGAACGAAGCTTTTTTTCGAAATAAGTAAGGGATGTGTGCTATCATTTCCATTTGATATACTTCTGGTTAAACATGTGAACGAGTCTGTACTTTATATTTTCCTACTATTTTAATATGATAAACTATAGGAATAAAGCATGACCATTTGTATAGGAACAACCCTATTATCATAATGAGTGAACTGATAAAATATTTGGGGAAATTTAATCTATGATAGGAAACAGAATGGAAATAACGAATAGCATTACCAACCACTATGTATTAGACATGACAAAGATAGATTTGTAGCATAAGAAAGTAATCAATTAATCATGCAGATTTAAATACGAATTCCTAGGAGTTTTCCACCAGTCATAAGATCTTATGCTGTTAAAATATTCAAGTTTAATGTCAACTCTATAGACTAAATTGTCTAAAGTGGAACGAATAACTACTATAATGAGGGGGTCCACGAAATGTTAATAAACTATACGGATGTGGTCATAAATGTGCACATGTATTGTCCATTCGACAATCATTACAGTAAATGACATAGAAATGGTTGTTTACAATCATAAAGACCGATGCCTCCATTGGGTAATTAAAATGAAATTTCTAACAGTTACACAGACCCTCTGTATATATGTATATATATGAAATATTTATATATGTGTATATAAATATAAAGAAAATGTTCCAGAATTAATTTATATTATATTGATAGACTCAGAACCTTTCCAAAACCTAATTACTTTGACCAGTAGTAACTACGAGAATTTTTCACTTTCAGTACCCTTTTATTCTACTTCGAATTTGCAATGGTAAAGGTTGGAGTAAAATCTACAGGAATGAGAAAGAAATTTAATAGCACATTATTCACATTATCTTTTAACTTCAAACTGTCGAAGGACAGATTTCAATATAATAAGAGAAAATAAAATCACATTTCTTTTACTTTAATGTTTGAAACAGAACATAACAAGACCCCACAAAAATCCTTTCGGCCAATTATACAATTTTAACGCCGACTCTCTCGTTGATTGCGAAGACAAGTAACAGAGGTAAAATACACGAATAATCTCTACCACAGTGTTAATTCTTTAATCAAATCTTTCTACCCTGAGTCGCTTAGACCGTCTTGGAAAGGATAGAACGAAACCCGAATACCTCTTGAGGGGAGAACGGAGGTCGACCTCCATGTATGCTCCTGGATGGAACTCCTGCACATGGTTTTTCGATGAAACGATTACAACTTATTCAGACAAAAATAAGAAGATCTAACAAACTAAGAAAGTATAGTCGAAGAAATCCTTAACTTCTTTTGGAGGGGATTCAACACTGCTCCCTGTTGCGAAGAACTGCATATTGTCCGGACTGAAAGGAAAGAGGAGCCCAAATCTATTTGGTGGGTACCCTCGCAAAACAAAGGATCCCACCATTAGCGATAAGAATCAATGAACGACCAAAGCAAGGAACATAACAGAGAACAATAAAAGAATGTTGGAACAGTGCATAATAAGCATAAATTCAAGGACCATTTCCAGAAGTATAAAGGACCATCAGAACAGTACCAATGATTTGTAAAAGACTCTACAAATAAGTTAGGGAAAAATGCAAGGTCAATATGAGGAAAAAGTAAAGAATAATCCAAACTCACATACCCTGTAATAAACTCAGAATGAGAAAAGGGACACGCAGAACATAACCCAAACAGTTTTTCTCAGTTAGGGTACCAGCCTGGCTTAAGGGTTAGGCCGACTATTATTCCCTGGGAGGCTCTCAAATAAGGAAAATTTTTACAGTCTTATGAATTTATCGAGAAGCATTAGGAGAACATCGATAGACGAGTTCAAAACCCTTTTCTTCCCCAACCTAAATAGAAATAACTTGCCAGGAAGATTTCAGTATCAAGGAAAATTTTATGTATAGTATACAAGCATGTATAAGAACTTATCCAAGTAACTTCCGACTACTTGCAGGAAATGCGTTGGAAGAGAATTATGTAACAAGGCGGAAAGAACCTACAGTAAAAAAAAATTATACAATCCGATGGCTACTTACCGAAACAGGAGTAATCCAGGAAGTGCTCCAAGTCACCATACCACTGCACAGAGAAGGTCACGAAATAGAAGGAAAAGAACAGAACTCTACTCAACGTAGGTTTACACAAAAATGATAATGGACCTCGGTTGTACCCTAAGACACGCATATTGAATGTGGTGAGTATAACGAGGGATTGCGCCATGTGACAGTAGCGATGTGGCATGTTTGGGTTAGATGAGGGTACAAGGTGACTCTTGTTTTCTCATACACCCCATTTAATGGCTGATCAGAGCTTTAATCCCGTCTGTCAACATCTCCAGTCCCTTTTAATATATTTATCCATGAGGACAAGTCTGGAACTCCTCGAACCCATCTTTTCTTACTCTAGTTACTGCTGGTGGTTCGACTTAGTTAAGTACGGTAAGGATCAATATACTTCTATCTTAGGGTTTGATTTGAACTAGGAGGTCTATTGAATTACGAAGGCTCTCAGTCGACCAAATAAAATTCAACCAAGTCTATGGTCACCTACGTAAAATCCAACCCAATAAATCCAACGCTAAAGCAAGGATTATGTTTACCCTTTTTATGTTGATAAAGTTCCTCGGGTTCTTGCAGTTCAAGTAGGAGTGCGCAGGTGGTAGAGGGTGTTAAAGAGGAGGCTGAAATCCTAAGTCATAGGCCTATGTATATTCCCTCTTTCTACAATTTAACCTTTTAATCACTTACCAAGGCGAGCATAACTTAAATAAAATTTGAAGAGTAAACACTAGACTATGGTTTTTTGTAATATTAGGAAATAAATTTGAATACACCGGGTATCATAGTCTTAAAATCAAGGTTATTCCTCATATTGTAAATCTAACATACAAACTTAGAACTTAATTCATCCAGGTGGATATCGATGGCCACCCACCTTTTCCAGCTGGCTCAAAACAACTTTCTAGCAATTTTGATAATTTACTATTTTTAGCAGTTTTTTGGGTCCGGAACTTCTGGAGTTGTTTTGAGGCGCTAAACAACGTTTTTGGGGGTATGTTGCGGTCACAAAATTTCATGAAATTTTGTGTAAATGTTTTAGTCCTCGGACAGATCTTTCTAATGGGCTATCATACACCTAAAACAGAGACCGTCACATCTCTTCTCAGAGATAAGCCGCCACCATTCTAGCAAGCTTGTTTTTCGCTGCATTTTACAGTTTCAGCTTATTTCCTTATTGAATAGAAAACCAGTTTTATGGTATCTCTGTTATTCTTTGTTAAGCATCTGTTAATAATCTATATTCATTTCGTTCTTCTCATAAAGTCTAGATCAGTGGTATCAGAGTGGTCTACTCCTTGTCGTCTTAATGCATGTCCCCAACGAGGTCGGAGTACAAAGATTTTGGTCTCGAGCTTGTTTCTCTTTAGGACAAAATCTCTCACACACCCAAGAAACCTCTCATGGAAGGAGAAAAGAAAGATGATGGGATAGGATATCCTTTCAAACTTTTGATTGAGGAATCCCTCATGCAACAGAGGAACGAGATAATGGATAATTTTGAGCAAATCCTTTGGCGACTACCAACAGGCGACACGTCTTCTTCGAGCGGAGGCATCGCCCCCTTCAAGGTACAAATAAACTTTGATATTCCTATATTTTAAGGTCAGATATATGCATATGTTATAGAAAAGTGGTTGAATCTACTAGAAGGGTATTTCTCTGTCCATAACTTTTCGAATAGAGAAAAGATTACTTTTGCGCTCCTGAAAGTCGTTCCCCATGTCAAATATTGGTGGGAAACTTTATGTGAGCCAAAGGAAACAGAGGAACCTTCATTATTTATAGTCATGGACACCTGGGAATCCTTTAGGGATGTTATTAAGGAACAATACTACCCTTTCGGAAGTTATGACGACTTGCATACCAAATGGACCACATTGCGGCAAGAAAGAGACCAAGCAGTGCCAGATTTCACAAATATCCTCCATACCTTGTGCACCAAGTTGGGTATCAAAGATTCGGAGATACATATGGTGCTCAAGTATCGTGGTGCTCTGCATAGATACATCTAGACCAAAATGGAATTTCTGGACATCTCATCCTTGGGCACGGCCTACCGATATGCTGTCAAAATTGAGCAGAAGCTCAAACAAAAGACATGACAATTTGGGTCGGGGAACCCCTCACAACAAAAGCTAGGAAAGGGTGTCCCCAACCCACAGAAAAAAGTACAGAGAAAAGATGCACAGTATCAGGAAGACCAGTCAAATCCACAATCAAAGAAGGACACCAGAAAGACAAAGAAAGATACTGAGAAGTGGTGCAACTTCCATAGGAGCCCCTGGCATAACATTGTTGATTTTCGCTCAAAGAAAATGCTGGTGGCTAAAGTGAAAGCCTCTGAATTAGATGCAGGTTCTCACTCTGAGTCAGAACCAAAAAGGGGAAGACAGATCTTTGACACGGAACCCAATTCCACCGTTGCTACCACCAAGCTCCTGCATGGTGAACCAGACGAGCCAGAAGAAGGAGAGCGCCTCTTCCATTCCTAGATGTGGTTAAAAGACACCCCATTGCACTTCATTATTGATAGTGATAGCCAGGAGAACCTCATATTAGCAGAGGTCATCAAGCGGTTGGCCCTGCCGACAATGCCACACCCACAACCCTACACCATTGGATGGCTCTGCCAAGGAAGTGATCTCCGCGTCAACCAACAATGTCGACTGTCGTACGACATCAAGCCCTTCAAAGATGAGGTATTGTGTGATGTTGCTCCTCTCAAAATTTCCAATGTTCTTTTGGGCCAACCTTATTTATGGAAACATCATGTTGTATATGAGTCTAGGCCTCGTAGTGTTATTATTACTTTGAAAAGGAAATTGTACAGGATACCCGAGGTTGTCCCACCTAGTGCTATTTCCTTGATATCTGCTAAGCAATGCAGGAAGGTCATCTCTCAGACAGGGAAGTTTGTCTTCTTCATGATCCACTCTTAGAATGAGAGAAAAATCACAGCCACATCCAGGGTCTCTGCGGCCAACCTCTCCACACAACAGAAGCAATTAGATAAGGTCGTGGAAGAATACTCAGATATCTTCTCCTCGCCTACCGGGGTACCTCTGCACTGTCAGGTCAAGCACCCCATCAATCTGACCCCCGGTGCACCACTTCCCAATGGGCCAGTCTATCATCGCTCTATGTTAGAGAATGAGGAGATCAAGCGATAGATCCAAGAATTTCTCCACAAGGGGCACATCCGTCCTAGCTCATCACCTTGCAGGAGCATAATCGTGTTGGTACAGAAGAAAGATGGAACCTGGCGACTTTCCATTGATTATCGGGCTCCAAATAAAATCACAGTTAGAAACCGGTACCCAATTCCCTGAATCGACGACCTCCTTGATCAACTCATGGGGGGAAAATACTTCAGTAAGATTGATATGAAGTCTGGCTACCACCAGGTCCCGATAGAATAGACAGATGTATGGAAGACCACCTTCAAGTCAAATGAAGGCCTTTTTGAATGATTGGTCACGCCCTTTGGTCTGACAAACACTCCAGCCACTTTCATGAGGATGATGGATGATATCCTGCGACCATTCACCAATACTTATGTAGTGGTGTATCTTGATGACATTCTCATTTACAGCAAGACTTGGGCCAAACACTTGCATCATATTCAGCAGGTTTTGCACACCCTGCTGCAGCACAAGCTATATGCCAACTTGGAAAAATGCTCCTTCGACATGGACAAGGTCCATTACCTAGGCTACATCATTGATCAACATGGCGTACATGTGGATCCAGCCAAGATCCAAGTCATTCGTGACTAGCCAGCCCCAACCAAACTCACTGAGCTTCGGAGCTTCTTGGGCCTTGCCAATTTCTACCGCAGGTTTGTGTTGGGATTCTCCCATATTGCATGGGCCCTCAGCCAAATAACCAGGGGTGTTGGTAAGGAAAAATTTGCATGGGGCTAGCCCCAACAAAAAGTGTTCGATGATTTGAAGTAGCACTTGTCCTCAACCCCAGTACTTTCACTACCAGACCTGTTGCATCCCTTTGAGATTGAGACTTATGCTTCAGACTATGTTGTGGGTGTCGTTCTCATGCAGCAAGGCCACCCCGTGGCCTATCATAGTGAGACACTATCATATGTTGTCCATAAGTACCCTACTCATGACAAAGAAATGTACTCCATTGTGCAAGCCTGCTGCTAGTGGAAACATTACATTCTTGGGAGGGAGAGAGTCATCCACAATGATCATAAGCCACTGCAGTTCATACAGACACAAGGAAAATTGCAGACTGACTGCCATCAAAAGTGGTCCACATACTTGCAGCAATTCCACCTCAACATCAAGTATAAAACAGGAAGCACCAACCATGTCGTTGATTGCCTCAGTAGACCACCAGTCATGGCACTCACCACAGTGCTAGACTTCTGTGGCCATGAGACCTCTGGATGGCCCCAACTTTATGAGACAGACCCAGACTTCTCCACCACCTACCAAATGTTGGGTGCAAAAGCAATTGTCGATAATTTCCATCTTCAGGATGGGTTGTTGTGTCGTTTGGGCCATATATGTGTTCCCTCAAGTGAGCAAGCGAAGATGATCTAGGAAGCCCACTACAGTCGGGTGGCAGGACACTTTTGCGTCGAAAAGACAGTGTCGATTCTACAAAAACATTTCTACTGGCTGAAACTTCGACAGGAGGTCAGCAAGTATATCAAGTCTTGCACTTCTTGCGCTATTTCCAAACCAACCACTAAGAAATAGAGCCTGTACACCCCTCTTCCTACTCCTGACAGACCATGGGAATCCATCTCAATGGACTACATTTCCGGCCTCCCATCCACCAAGCGAGAAAATGACTATGTTTTTGTGGTTGTCGATCGCTTTTCTAAGATGGTGATTATGGTTGCTTGCAAGAAGAGAATCATAGCAGAAGCCACTGCCAAGCTCTTCTTTGAACGAGTCTGGGTACATTTTGGAACCCCAAAAATCGTTGTCTCAAATCAGGACAGTCGATTTCTCAGCACATTCTGGTCGAGCCTCTGGTCACTGCTGGACACCAAGCTCACCAAATCCACGGCCTTCCACCCCCAAACAGATGGCCAAACTGAGGTCATAAATCGAATGATCATGCATATCCTGTGCATGTATAATTCCAAGAACCCTCACACATGGGATGAGAGTCTTCCCTATGTCCAACATAGCTACAACTGAGCCCTGTATAGCTCAACCGACCACAACCCCTTTCAGGTAGGGCTGGGATTCCAACCATTGGGTCCCATAGATGTTGCACTTCCCCTTGCGATTCATTGAGAGGATCCACCACATCCGCCAACAAGTTTAGGATATCCTACAGAAGTCTAATGACAAGTACAAGTAGCGCCATGATCAACATCGGGTTCCACATAAGTTTTAGGTGGGTGACAAAGTTTGGTTTCACTTGTAGAAAGAACGCCTTACAAGACTCTGATATGGGTCGTACACCATCACCAAGGCTATGGGGGATAATTCTTTTGCACTCAACATTCCTCCTTTCCTTTGCCTGCACCCAGTGTTCAACATGGACCTCCTTCAGCCTTATTTCCCACCATTATTGGACACCTCAGACGTAGCAGAACAACTGACACCAACAAAGCTCAACCCCAACTACATACAATAGGCATCTAATGATCAGATTGTGGACACACAGATCAAGGGCACTTGACAACAAAGGATCTAGCTTTATCGAGTCGTCAAAGCAGGGCATCTCCTGCACCAAGGCAAGTGGCTCACTCGAGGCCAAATTCAGCAGAAATTTCCTCATCTGATGGGGAAACTCAACGTAATGGAGAACATTGCTTCCTAAAGATGGAGGATTGATCCAGGTGGATATTGGTGGCAACCCACCTTTTCCATCTGGCTCAAAACAACTTTCTACCAATTTTGATAATTTATTATTTTGAGCAGTTTTTCGGGTCCTGAACTTCTAGAGCCGTTTTGAGGCCCTAAACGATGTTTTTTGGGGTACTAAATGATGTTTTTTGGGGTATGTTGTGGTCGCAAAATTTTATCATGAAATTTTGTACAAATGTTATAGTCCTTGGATAGATCTTTCCAATGGGCTATCATATGCCTAAAACGGAGATCGTATGCAAAAGTTACGACCCCGGGAAGTTGATGTACTGACTTACCCAAACGGGGCCCACATGACTTTTGGTGCTTCATCTCCTAGGGTTAGGTTTTTGGATGTTTAGGGTGTTTAAAACTCCTGTTTATTGAAAAAAGGCCTTGAGATCCTCATTGTAATCATCTTCTTGCGAATGAGCACAATCGTCACATTTCTTCTCAGAGATAAGCCGCCACCATTCCAGCAAGCTTGTTTTCCGTTGCATTTTACAGTTTCAGCTTATTTCCTTATTGAATAGAAAACCAGTTTTATTGTATCTTTGTTATTCTTTGTTAAGCATCTGGTAATAATCTGTAGTCATTTCCTTTTGCTCATAAAATCTGGATCATTAATGTACTTAGAAGAAAAAAAAATTATGACGAAATTGGGGTATATTACATATGGTATCAGAGCAAAGTTTACAACACTGGGCATTGAACAAGGCCACATTAATTTCTTGGAATATATATTTTCTTTTGTGTTTATGAAAAACTAATAAACCTATATTGTTACAAAAAGAAAACCTTTTTTGTTTTGCATGAATTATGGCAACTCAGGATGATGCAGAAATCAGAATGGAAGGAAATTTAGAACAGGGACCTCATGGAGATCCAAGACAGAATAGTGATGGAATCTCTCCTACGGAAGTACTAAAAAAAATGAGGAATCTTATTGTTGAGTTGCAGGTTTTCAAAACAGACAATGATAAATTGAAGAAATCATAGCAGGAACAACAAGAGATAAATGAAGTCTTGATGCGCAATATAGTGACCAAGAAAATCCCAAAGGAGGATAACCATGACGAAGAGGTCAACAAAATGGCCTCCAAGAACTCTAGGCAGGAAACATAAAAATGAGAGAGATCGTCTGAAGGAACACCTTCAACTGAAGACAAAACTATAACATACAGAAAAAGAAAACAAGTAGATCACCTTGAAGGAGAATTTAAAAAGATTAAACCAACTACCTTTGATGGAGAATCCAGGGCAGGAGAAGAAGCTGAGGCATGGTTGTTAGACATCAAAAAAGACTTCCACATCTAAAACTATTCCAGCGACATGAAGGTCAGAATGGCCATCTACAATCTGAAAGGGAAGGCCAACATTTGGTGGCAAGACCTGAAGTTGGACAAGGGCCTAAAGGAGAAATAGTTGGAATGGTCTGACTTCAAGAAGTATTTCAAGAAATAGTACCTTTCTGAAAGTTATTATGAAAGGAAAATGAAAGAATTTTACGAATTACGACTTGGAAAGATGACAATGGAGGACCTTATAAATAAATTTTTGGAAATAATAAGGTTCATACCGTACATCTGGGAGGATAAGGTAAAAATACAATGATTCTTAAGTTGTTTACCACAGTTCTATAGGGACAGAATTGAGTTTGACAACCCCAAATCCTTGAGTGAAGTATTCAGGAAAGAATGAATGTGCTACGACCAGTATAAACAATGGGTAGAGTTTCCCAACACCTGGAAGGATAAGAAACAATATTAATTGAACCAGCGGAAGAAGGGATACCAGCCAGCTCCTTATCAGAATGCAGCAAAAAGATTTCCAAGAAAATATCTTCACTTCAACCATCTGAATATGCAAGGCAGTGGTAAACCGGTAAATCTGGGGACAAATAAGTTTGGGGACAGTCCCCATGAACCATTAAAGTGATGCGAATGTGGAGAACCTCATCTAAGGAGGAGTTGTCCACGTTTAATTTCAGCAAACAGTGTTGTTGTTCATAATTTACAGGAAGCCTCGATGGTGGGTGACGTGGGAAGAAGCCTGCATTGGATAAATGCAGCCATAGATGGCCAGCAAGCTGACCACAAGTCCTCTGTGGTAGAAATCGAAGGTAAAATCAATAAAACTAGGATTTCTATTTTAATTGACCCTGGAGCTACGTTAAGTTATATTACTCTTGATGTAGTAGAGTCAAATAAACTTAAGAAACGAAATCATGAAAAATCATGGTTGGTACAACTAGAAACATGAACTAAAAGGAAAGTAGTTGACTTTATTTATGTCTTTGAGTTCATCTTAGATGGTCAAAGTATAAGAACAAATTTGAACATCCTACCACTAGGATGTTACGATATGATTATCGGGATGGATTGGTTGGAACAGCACAAAGAAGTACTAGATTGTTATACAAAGATACTTAACTATAAAGACGATTTTGGCACTACAAGAATAGCCCAAGGTATACCAAAACTTGTATCAGTTAGACAAGTTTCAGCGACCCAACTCAAGAAATGTATGAGAAAGGGATGTCAAGTTTATGCCATCCAAGTAACGAACCTGTTAGAAAAAGATGATAAGTCAAAGTTATAAGACTTTGCTGTCCTCCATGAATTTAGAGACATGTTTGTGGATGAGATACCAGAATTACCTCCTAGAAGGGAAATAGACTTCTCCATAGACCTACTACCTAGTTCTTCCCCTATCTCAAAATAACCTTACCGAATGAGTCTACCAAAACTGATAGAATTAAAAATACAATTATAGGAATTGTTGGACAAAGAGTATATTAGACCGAGTGTTTCACCATGGGGGGCACCAGTCCTCTTTTTGAAAAAGAAAGATGGTACTCTAAGAATTTGTATCGATTATAGACAATTGAATAAAATGACTATTAAGAACAAGTATCCCTTACCTAGGATAAATGACCTGTTTGATCAAGTAGGTGGGGCCAAGATCTTTTCAAAATTAGATTTACGATCCGGTTATCATCAAGTTTGGATAAAGGATGAAGATATAAGAAAAATAGCTTTTCGAACAAGATATGGACACTACGAATTCATATTCATAACTTTTGGACTCACCAACGTGCCAGCCACGTTTATGTTCCTGATGAACAGTGTTTTCAGTCAATACTTAGATAAGTTCATACTAGTATTTATCGATGATATTCTGGTCTATTCTAAAACAGAGGAAGAAGATGAAGAAAACTTAAGAATAGTTCTACAAATGTTGAGGAAACAAAAACTGTACGCCAAGTTTGATAAGTGTGACTTTTATCAAAAGGAAATACAATATCTAGGACATGTAATTTCAACAGAAGGCATTGTCGTAGACCCTGAGAAAATAAAAGTCATCATAGAATTGTCGATACTAAGGATGTAGCGGATATCCGGTCATTCATGGGAATCACTGGATATTATCGAATATTTACAGAGGGGTTCTCCAAGATAGCCTACCCTATCATGTCATTACAAAAGAAAGGGACCAAGTTTAACTAGACACAGAAGTGTCAAGACAGTTTTAACAAGCTAAAGGAATTATTGACAACTACACCTATATTGAAGGTAGCAGACCTAGATAAAGACTTCACCGTATGTGTTGATGCAAGTAAAGAAGGACTAGGTGGCGTCCTAACTCAGGAAGGACACATGATTTTTTATGAGTCCCGGAAATTAAAATAACATGAGTGAAATTATGTCACTCATGACTTAGAATTGGCAGCGGTAATACACGCCTTAAAAATGTGGCGACACTACATAATGGGCAGAAAATTTCTACTATTGACAGATAATAGTGGTGTGAAATATTTGTTTAGCCAACCAGATCTTAATGAAAGGCAAACAAGATGGTTATCCTTCTTGAGTGAATTCAACTTCGAGGTCAAACATATCAAGGGTAATGAAAATAAGGTAGCAGACGCTTTAAGCAGAAGAGTCCATGGGTTCTTTGAGATAAATATCAGTAGGGCAGAAAGTGATCTGGAACAAAGAATAAGGACGACAGGTATAAACGACAGAAATTACACTAAGATAATGGCAGAATTACAAAACAACACCGCAAACTCAGATAAATCAGATCTAAGTATCGATAAGAAGGGACTAGTACGATTTAAAAATAGACTTTACATACCAGATTCAGTAGAGTTAAAATTAATAGTCTTGGACCAAGTGCATAAGAAACCGTATTTTGGCCATTCAGGGTACCAGAAAGCGATAACCGCACTTAGAAAACTATTTTACTGGCCCAATATTAAGGGCAAAACAACAGAATACTTGGCTAGGTGCCAAGATTGTTAGTAGGTTAAGGTCGAGCACCAGCATCCAACTGGCCTATTACAGCCTTTACCAGTACCAAAATGGAAATGGGAGACCATATCGTTGGACTTTATAACAGGTTTGCCTAAAACTCAGAAACAAAATGATTCTATCATGGGTGTAATTGATAAACTCAGTAAGTTTGCACATTTTATTCCTGTAAAGTCTACTTTTAAAGATATAAACATTGCTGAAATATTTATGAAAGAAATTTTTAGACTGCATGGAATTCCTAAAATGGTGATTTCAGATAGAGACGTAAAATTCACATCCGCTTTTTGGAAGGAATTGTTTGAAGGGCTAAATACTAATTTTAATTTCAGTACAAGTTATCATCCACAAATGGATGGACAGACCGAAAGGACAAACCAAATCATAGAGGATATGCTCTGCATGTATGTAAGAACAAAACCAAACAAGTGGGAAGACTTGGTAGAATTTACATATAACAATGGGTACCAAACTTCGGCTAAGTTAAGCCCTTTCGAGGTATTGTACGGCAGGAAGTGTACGACTCTAATTAACTGGGACAACCCAGCTAACAGTCTCATGGTTGGACCAGATATGCTCCAGGAAATGGAGAACATGGTAAGGAAGGTACAACAAAACTTAAAAGAAGCACAGGACAAACAAAAGACCTATGCAGACCAGAAAAGAAGACACTTGGAATTTCAAGTCGGAGACCATGTTTACTTGAAGGTCAAAGCCCACAAAAGTTCATTGAAGTTAGGGAACTATGCCAAGCTGGCACCTAGGTTTTGTGGGCCCTTCGAGATACTAGCTCGAATTGGACCCATAGCATACCAACTTGCACTTCCAGCTAATTTAAGAATTCATAATGTATTTCATGTTTCTTTTTTGAAAAAGTATGTTCATGACCCTACTCATATGATTGATTGGAACTTGGTGCAGGTGGAACCCAAAGGCGAGTTCCAGGTGGAACCCCTGTGTATTTTGGACTGGAGAAAAATAACACTTCGGAACAAAGTCGTCGCTCAGGTAAAGGTGCAATGAAAGCACTTTAGTCCTGAGAAGGACACTTGGGAGTTGGAGAGAGATTTGTGAAAATCTCATCCAATCTTGTTCCAAGAAAGGACGAACACTAAGGACAGTGTTTTATTGAAGGGGGAAAGGATGTGACATCCCCAGAAATAAAGTATTTTTGAAATTTAAAATTTGTTGGAAAAATTATTCTGTTTTTAGTAAATTCGAAATTGGAAAATTTTTGCCATTTATGGCAATTTCGAATTTCGAATTTGATAATTGTAATTAATTACTATGACTGTTGGGTAGAGATCTGATTTGAACCAACTATCTATTTGACTATGAAAATTGTATGAAAACATAATATTTTATATTAATTAAAGGAGGACAAATGGAACAACCATGTTAAAATCAGTTGACCATAACTCCATGAGTGGGGAACATGTTGGAACTACCTCTAGGATAATTATTACAAGTGGAAAATTAGAGATTTGGCCATTGGCAGCCCCTGAAAATCAGGGATTTAGAAAGATGAGAAAATCCCCAAGGGGGGGAAAGAAAGACCTAGGAAAAAAGATTTGTTTTGTTAAATAGCATATGTTAGGAGGCAGGATGTTGCCGAGTATGCTGGGGAAAAGACTTCATTTTTTTTTCTTGATGTTATGAGCACTACTTGTTGAGTGTGAGGCAAGGATAAGACTTCTGGAATGAGACATGGATGAGGAGGAGTTCTGAGTTATCCCTCATGGATTCATGGTTAGGTTAGGGTGTGAATAAGACAAGTGATTTGGCTACCCCATTCTACGATTGGGAGGAACATGGTTGTTCCCTTTGTCTTCCCGCAAACTGGTTCAGATATGTTGGCCTACTCCTCTATTTGAATGATTTTATATATTGATGTAGTGTAAATGTTAATTTCTGCATCTACGTATTTCCATGAGTGAAAACTTGTCGAATGTTACTAAACTTAAAGCTGTCAAATGGGTTTAATAGAGTCTGAACGAAGCTTTCTGTCAAAATAATTAAGGGATATATGCTACTGTTTCCATTTGATATACTTCTGGTTAAACATGTGAACGATTCCCTGCTTTAGATTTTCCTACTGTTGTAATATGATAAACTGTAGGAATAAAGCATGACCATTTGTATAGGAACAACCCCATTATCATAATGAGTGAACCGATAAAATGTTTGGGGAACTTTAATCTATGATAGGAAACAAAATGGAAATAACGAATATCATTACCATCCACTGTGTATTAGACATGAAAAAGATACAGTTGTAGCATAATAAAGTAATAAATTAATCATACAAAATTAAATACGAATTCCTAAGAGTTTTCCACCAGTCATAAGATCTTATGCTATTAAAATATCCAAGTTTAATGTCAACTATATAGACTAAATTGTCCAAAGTGGAACGAATAACTACTATAATGAGGGGGTCCACGAAATGTTAATAAACTATATGGATGTGGTCATAAATGTACACATGTATTGTCCATTCGGCAATCATTATAGTAAATGACATAGAAATGGTTGTTTACAATCATAAAGACCGATGCCTGCATTGGGTAATTAAAATGAAATTTCTAACAATTACACAGACCCTCTGTATATATGTATATATATGAAATATTTATATCTATGTATATATATATGAAATATTTATATATATATGTATATAAATATAAAGAAAATGTTCCAGAATTAATTTAGGTTACATTGATAGACTCAGAACCTTTCCAAAACCTAATTACTTTGACCAGTAGTAACTATGAGAATTTTTCACTTTCAGTACCCTTTTATTCTACTCTGAATTTGCAATCGTAAAGGTTGGAGTAAAATCCACAGGAATGAGAAAGAAATTTAATAGCACATTATTCACATTATCTTTTAACTTCAAACTGTCGAACGACAGATTTCAATATAATAAGAGAAAATAAAATCGTATTTCTTTTCCTTTAATGTTCGAAACAAAACATAACAAGAACCCAACAAAATCCTTTTGGCCAATTATACAATTTTAACGCCGACTCTCTCGTTGATTGCGAAGACAACTAACAGAGGTAAAATAGGTGAATAATCTCTACCACGGTATTAATTCTTTAATCAAATCTGTCTACCCTGAGTCGCTTAGACCGTCTTGGAAAGGATAGAATGGAACCTGAATACCTCTTGAGGGGAGAACAGAGGTCGACCTCCATGTATGCTCCTGGCTGGAACCCGTGCACATGGTTTTTTGATGAAATGATTACAACTTATTCAGACAGAAATAAGAAGATCTAACAAACTAAGAAAGTATAGTCGAAGAAATCCTTAACTTCTTTTGGAGGGGATTGGACACCACTCCCTGTTGCGATGAAATGCATATTGGCCAGACCGAAAGGGAAGAGGATCCCAAATCTATCTGGTGGGTACCCTCGCAAAAAAAAGTAGCCCGCCATTAGCGATAATAATCAATGAACGACCAAAGAAAGGAACATAACAGAGAACAGTATACGAATGCTGGAACAGTGCATAATAAGCATAAATTCAAGGACCATGTCTAGAAGTATAAAGGACCATCAGAACAATACCAATGATTTGTAAAACACTCTACAAATAAGTTAGGGAAAAATGAAAGGTCAATATGAGGCAAAAGTAAAGAATACTCCAAATGCACATACCCTATAATACACTCAGAATGAGAAAAGGGACACGCAGAACAAAACCCGAATAGTTTTTCTCAGTTAGGGTACCAGCCTGGCTTAAGGGTTCGGCCGATTATTATTCCCTGTGAGGCTCTCAAATAAGGAAAAATTTTACAATCTTATGAATTTATGGAGAAGCATTGGGAGAACAGCGATAGACGAGTTCAAAACCCTTTTCTTCCCTGACCCGAATAGAAATAACTTGCCAGGAAGATTTTAGTATCAAGGAAGATTTTATGTATAGTATACAGGCATGTATAAGACCTTATCCAAGTAACTTTCGACTACTTGTAGGAAATGCGTTGGAAGAGAATTTTGTAACAAGGCGGAAAGAACCTACAATAAAAAAAATTATATAATCTGATGGATACTTACCGAAACAGGAGTAATCTGGGAAGTGCTCCAATTCACCATACCGCCACATAGAGTAAGGTCACGAAATAGAAGAAAAATCATAGAACTCTACTCAGAGTAGGTTTGCACAAAAATGATAATGGACCTCGGTTGTACCCTAAGACATGCATATTGAATGTGGTGAATATAATGAGGGATTGCACCGTGTGACAGTAGTGATGTGGCATGTTTGGGTTAGATGAGGGTACAAGGTGACTCTCATTTTCTCATCCACCCCATTTAATGGTCGGTCAGAGCTTTAATCTCATCTGTTAACACCTCCAGACCCTTTTAATATATTTATCCACAAGGACAAGTCTGGAACTCCTCGAACCCATCTTTTCTTAGTCTATTTACTATTGGCGGTTAGACTTACTTAAGTATGGTAAGGATCAATCTACTGCAAAATTAGGGTTCTCTTTCAACTAGGAGGTCTATTGAGTTACGAAGGCTCTCAGTCGACCAAAGAAAATTCAACCAAGTCTGTGGTCACCTATGTAAAATCCAACCCAATAAATCCAACGCTAAAGCAAGGATTTTGTTTACCCTTTTTATGTTGATAAAGTTCATCGGGGTCTTGCAGTTCAAGTAGGGGCACGCAGGTGGAATAGGGTGTTAAAGAGGAGGTTGAAATCATAAGTCATAGGCCTATGTCTATTCCCTCTTTCTACAATTTAACCTTTTAATAACTTACCAAGGCAAGTATAACTTAAATAAAAGTTGAAGAGTAAACACTAGACTATGGTTCTGTAATATTAGGAAATAAATTTGAATACACTGGGTAGCATAGTTTTAAAATCAAGGTTATTCCTCATATTGTAAATCTAACATATATACTTAGAACTTAATGTACTTAGAAGAAAAAAAAATTATGGAAAAATTGGGGTATATTACACAAAGCTAACTAATAGGCCACCTGTCCCACATGCTTGAGAACTGTATAAAGACCATACAATTTGGGTGCTAGCTTCTGACAATGGTTGGACTTCTGGGAATTCTTATTGTAAGGTTGCAGTCGAAGAAACACTTGATCCCCTTCTACAAAATGAAGTTCAAAGCAACCTTGATAAGCTTGTTGCTTCATGTGATTCTGGGCCATGAACAAATTCTCTTTGAGGTATGAAGAATAGCCTCTCAAACTGTAAGCGTTTGGTCAACCGCCTGGACCTTCGAGACACCTGGTAAATATGAGAGAACTGACAGTGGATTTTGTCCATATACCGCTTCAAAAGGATTCATGCAGGTAGTTGTATGGTATGAAGTGTTGTACCACCATTCAACTAGGGGTAACCATTGAGCCCACTAATTTTTCTTTTTTGATGCAAAACACCTCAAATATGTTTCCAAACACTTGTTGACAAGTTCAGTTTGACCATCCGTCTGGGGATGATAAGTTGTGCTGAGATGCAATTCGATGCCTTGTAGCTTGAATAGTTCTTGCCAAAAGTTGTTGGTGAAAGTTGGGTCGCGATAAAAACAATAGAATGTGGCATGCCATGAAGCTTGAAGACTTAATCCATGAAAAGTTGAGCTACTGTGGATGTTGTAAATGGGTGTTTAATAGCACAGAAATGAGAATACTTGGAAAGACGATCAACTATCACCATGATGGCTGATTTATTGCCCGATTTAGGTAAGCCTGTAATAAAATCCATATAGATATCCCTCCAAATAGCAGTTGGAATTACAAGTGGTTGTAGTGTGCCAGGAGATTTGATTGTTTCTCCCTTGTTGCATTGACACACATCACATTCGGCCACAAAATTATGAATGTCTTGTTTCATACCATCCTAGAAAAAAGAACGTTTGACCCTGTCATAGATTTTGGTAAACCCAAAGTGCCCAGCTATGGGTGTAGCATGAAGCTCAGAAAGCACCATGGATTTAAGTTTTGACTGTTTACTTAAATACAAACAACCTTTGTATCGAAGCTCATCATGGAGCCAAGAGTACCCTGGGGAAACTAGAGAATTGAACTGCAATTGTTGTATCAAATGCAAAATTTTGGGATCATGTAGCCATACCTGGCGAACGGATTTGATGCAGGAGCATCACTCACTCAATCAAGCGAGCCAACGTGAGGAGGAAAAGTAAACAGTTGGACAGTGCCAGCATTCAAATTTTGAAACATTGAAAAATGTCTGCGCCAAACATTAAATGTATTGATGTGATGAAGCGCACTTTATATATGTAACGGACCTTGAGCGGATAAGCTCTCGTCCTTAGGTAGCTGAGGCATTTACTTAAATTTAATGCAAGTAGATAGAATAATTAACTGTAGATTAGACAGTTTAGCTTTCGAG
>ML782824.1:0-121224 GCA_009831015.1 Picea engelmannii
GGGCTTGAGCGTTGCTTATGTGTCTTGGAGGTCCTAACCTTGCAGGGTAGGACGGGCGGGAGGTCAGTCGTATTTTAGCAGTCAGTTTTACTTATCGTGTGATCTTCATTTATGCATGTGGTTACGTATCATGCGTCCTAAACATATCCTTATGTTCATCCTGGTTGTTACCTTGTATATACGCACACACACACACACACACAAAAAAAAAAAAAATTCTGGCACTAGAGTGGTTGTCGTAACGAAGCGGTTCGTTACACACATTTCATCGATTAATGATGAGCAAGTTTGTATGCCTTGATATCTAATTGCAGGGAAAGTGTTGTGTAAGTACATGAAGGATGAGTGTACTTTGGACTCCATCACAGTGGCATAATTAAATAATAATGATGCCCCTTTAAACTGTTGAAAATATCTATCTACTCACCAATTTGTTCCAAGCTTGTACAGATGCACATGAACAGCTAGGTTGTTTTATCTATGGATACTTTCTCATTTCCTTCTCCATGTGGAAGTGGAAACCACCACAGGGCGCATCATTAGTTGCAAAGAAAATGGCCGCATCACCAAGCTCTTTGACCCATGGAATATTCTCCTATCAAACCTACCAATGAGGCCGCTCATAATTCCTCCTTCGCACAATGGTATGTTGAGCTCATTGTCATAACACAATGACCTCAAATTCCACGTGTGATAATCAATAGGCATACCCACAATATATGGTTCGGAATGAGTCAGGATCGGAAACTTGTGCGGCCTCTATGGTTGGACCCATCCTTTTTTCATACATGGTCATTACCATTTTACTTGGATGAAGTTGGGCTCAATAAAGAAGTCACCTCATGGCCTGGGGTCACTATCGAAAATAAGAAGAATGATGTATCTTATGTGATGCTCACCATTTCAAAAAGGTCCACTCCATTGGAGACATTGAATGTTGGCCCTAGCATGAGAAATAGAACCCAGAAACCTACCAATTCAAAGGATGTGCTAGAGGAATCCAAAGAGGAAGTGTTTCCTAGTGACACACTTCATATTGTCTTCTCTTCCATTCTTGATGATGCTACAATCTCGGGTAAGCAATTGTGAGACATCCTCACTTATGTTTATCCTCAAAAGAAGTTCCGTACCAAATTCCCATCCCAATCCACTAGTGATACTATCATCACTGAGGCTACCCCCTTTCCTCCATCCCACCACAAAGTCATTGTTGGCACAGGGGCATACCCAGGGTTCAATGATCAAGAGCGCACCAACAAAACCCTAACTACCGGCCCTTTCAGCAACACCTGCGAAGCAGATGAAGTCTCACCCGAGGTAGAGGCAGGGGTGGTTTCAGGACTCAAGTGCCTGAAACCTTAGTTGGGACACCGATCTGTGATTATATCTATTACAAGGCACTTAGCATAGATCATTCATCTATATTTAACCCTTATGGTACTTCACATATGGCATAGAACATCGCAGTGAATACTTAGACTAAAGATTATTCAGTACTTAGCCACAAACATAGATTAGATTCAACAAGTCAAGCACTAAACATCTTATATATCAGATCTAACATTCATTCTTTTATCATAAGCACAAAGCATAACTAGATCTACTTAATCACAGCAAGCACTTAGCCAAAATGAAACAACACTTAGGTCAAAGCATAGAGCACATTACACAAAGTTACCGTGGTTCACCCCCACCCTAGGGATATGTCCACAAAGTATTCTTGTTTATATTATGTCGGTCAAGCAGTTACAGCACGGAGCTTCAATGACCCTTACTTCGCACATAACACAATATCTGCGTAGCTTGCTAGATCCTTCTTCCTTGTGCTCAGCACAAAACCACAACAACTTGCACTTAGCATTCTGATATCCTTACAATCATGCACAGAGCACTTGCGATACACATCTGACCACACAGGTCCAGCTACTAGCACTAAGCCTTTAGCTATACATTTGCACTAAGTTGTCCCCCTTTACTTACATTGCCTGAGTATCTATTTATAGATTACAAAATGAGCCTAAACATGGGTAAACCCACGGGCCGACATCCCTTTCCTTTTACTTCAAACAAAAAAACCTAAAAGGTACCCAAAAATAGGTCTTTCTTGCTTCGTGTTGCACTTTCTCTTTGGCAAGTTCTCGCAGTCCCAAAATGGTCAAATGTGACCAAGTATCCTTCAAAACTTGTTCAAGGGCCAACAAGCCCCCAACACTCACTTGTGACTCATCCCGAGTCACTCAGGTCTGTTCAATTCCACCTCAAATGCCTCGAGCTTGGCTCGAGCTGCTTTGACCTACTGCAATGCGACAGCCTCTTGCTCAGTAAGTTCCTGGATCACTGTGTCATTGAGTGGTCCTTCTAGGTGTTGTTCTGTAGTGATGACAACCTGTTCGAGTTCAACTTCCTGGTTTTCGAGTTCAGCGAACAGTTTGCATGCCTTTTCTTGGATCAGATGAAGTCATTGGGAGACTTCCATCACTTTAATTTGCAGCGCATGTACCTGTTGATGGGTTGTGCATTATTCTGCGAACCTCTTCATTCTTTTGACCGGGGTCAAAGTCTTTATCTACGCCTGTAGCATGTCTGCAGGTTGCTTGGCTTCTTGGAGTTGTGCCTCCAATGTCTGCATTTTTGAAGTCTCTGCGAGGGTTTCATAAGTCTGGGCACTTCTAGCACTCAGTTGCTTTCATTCCAAGGCAAAGGTTTTTAACTGGCCAACCGTGCTTCGAGCAGTGGCCTCTCTTAGATCTCTAATTTTTTGAGGGGTCTCGGGCACGATGTGGAGCTCCAGATCAGTGATGCTTTGTTGGACTTGTTGGATTACTTCTTCCAGTTGGGTCACCTGTTCTGGAAGACGGTCTTCCATATTCACCTCTATGATTGTCACAGAGTGTAGTGCTTTGTGAATCCTATCCTAGACTTCAAGTTGCTCTGCTAGCAACTATGCCTTTTCCTCATCCCACTTCGCTTTCAGGGAAATATTTTCCCATTCTGCCTCCTTCTATTATTCTAGAAGTGTTGTTTGTGCTTGCATCAAATCATGGGTGGCCTGCACTGTGTCTTCTTGAGCTCGTCGAAGGCAAGCTTCGAATTGATCAACGATTTGGTGTAACTATGTGGGCTCATCGCCTATTCTTGATGTTTCTCTTATCACAGGTGCTGTAGACACTACTTGGCTGGACTGGAGTGCCCGTTGCACTTATTTGAGCTCACATTTGATTCGGTTGAAGAGCTCCTCTTGCTTTGCTTCTTGCTTTTCTAGGAGCTCAAGTGAAACGTCGTTCAGCATGGCAATTAAGAAGTCAAATTCATCTGGGGTAAGGGTAGTTTTAAGCGTGGTCTGGGTATCCTTAGCTTTCTTTCGAGAGGATGGTTTTGGTGGTGTCATCTTTCTTTTCATGGAGGGATCCTCCTCCTCTCTTGGTGGAGTCACTTTGCCTTTGTTTTTCTCCAATTTTGTACCACCTAGCTCGTCACCATCACCTCCTTGTGCAGGTGAGATCGAAGCAATCATCGCGGATGTGCTAGGGACATATTCAACTTCATCATCCTTCTTAGTCCTTCTTAGCCCAGGTGTATCTAGCATAGCTTTAGGGCTTTCCTTGTTGGACATATCTGCGAGGTCTGCTACAACAAGTAGGTCTGCTGACCATTCCTTGGTGATCTCCTCCAAGTCATCCTCTGTTAGCTTGTAGTAGGATTAGAGTTGTTGTTTATGTTCATCATCGCGCACTATAATGTAGATGAAGTGGCGATATGCACTAAACTTCATCAAAGGTCTAAACCTATGAAGTGCGTTCAGGGTGATTCATAGTGTAGAATGAATTTCATTTTTTAGTTGGTTGAAGTAGGTGTGGAAGATAGCGTTAGACTGCCACTGCTTGTTCATGTCACTAGGGTACCACAACATACAAAACTTCATGGCTAGTGGCTCGAAAGGTTCGATCTCTAGGAAAGTGGATCCCTCTGGTATCTCCCAAGAGATGAAAGATATGAGTATGAGTAGCCAACTAAAGTGGAACTCATACCCTTGGTATTGTGCTCCTCTAAAATCCATCTCTAACTGGTTGACGAGATACTGCACCCAATTCATCTGTAGTCCCTCAGCGTACTTCCCTGCGAGGTCAACTATGAACTATGAACTAATGAACTAATGAACTATGAACCTGTGTTGGTATGTTCTTATGAACTAATTTTCCCGCGATCAAATGGCATGCAAGGCGCACTGCGTCGCTCTGGATGGAGGCTACCTTGTAGCCTCGCATTCCCTTCTCTACATCGCCATAAGTTTCCTTTATCCATTGTGCTAGTGCTCGGTCGGAGGTCTTTCCTGGGTAAAATTCCTGTGGGTCAGGGCCTTGCATACTGAGTCCTGTGATTCGATTAATCAGAGTTGGATCCATAGTAATGCGGTGGTCCAACCATAAATATCCATCGTGATAGAAAGACAGTAGCAACCTAATGCATGCGTTGACTTCTGGTGTCTGCCGAAGTGAGGGATCTTCATTACATTGAGTAGTGTGGGCTGCATGAGGTTCTGGGTCCAGGATTGTGGGACAATCTTAGGATTACGGCCTTTGGTCTTAGTTAAGTATTTATGCGGAACCAACATGCTGTAGGTTTTGCGATCTCCAAGGTTAAAATCACTAAATTTTAGTGCTGCGAGCTTATCCTGGTCAGCACGTACTACACACACTCCTTTCGGAAGATATGCGGTGATCAAGTTGTACTCAAAGTCTTTGGGTACACTGTCACTGTTAATCTTTATGTTCAAAGGTGGGATGTAAACCGACAAAATGTGCAGGATCAGCTTGGCATTTGCAATATCATCTCTGTGCTTTGTTCTTGTCTCGGTCATGGTTCTAAAAGGTCCTGCGCCACGAGCAGTGGAGGGAGAAGCTTGGAATCCTCCTGATGACAATGCTTGCAAACCTATAGACATCCTTCATTCTGACATGACTCTCTCAGCCATTAGGTCAGTCAAAACTTCTTCAACTACTTTCTCAACAGCGCTGAGCTTGTCCCACATACAAGCTTGGGTCCACTAGCTCAGGTGTGAAAATTGCATCTAAGATTACGATGAACAGTAAGGAAACAAGGCAATGATCGCAGGGTGAAGTAATCTCAAGGTTCGAGCTCAAATTCTCACTTAGAAAAAACTATTCTAAGTGCGTGGCACGATGGACTAAGTAGGGAAACTTACCAACGATTTGCTTCCAACGGATATGGGGCCTGCATTAACTCCATTCTATCTGTTCTGGTGTTGTTCAATGATCTAGTGGGAACCCATAATTGATTTTCAACCCATTCAGGGCGGAATTCGAACGGGTATATTGGTCCAACGACTATATTACTGTGCCATGGCGAAGTGCCAGATGTTGTTGTCCTGATATCTCAGTGAAGCTCAATTCTGGTGATGTTTCCTTCTGCGGAGTTTCTTTTGGAATCGTTTGTAGATTTCTGATTTTGGCCCTCTTCTTACTTAGCTTTCTAGCCTTTTTCCTAGTGTGCTTAGTCTCGGTCACCCTCTTTCCATTCTAAATCTTATCTTATCTTGACATAGTCACTTCACGTTGCCTAGGATCTTTCCTCAGATCCAAGGGTGATACTCCTTTATCATATGGGTTAGATATTTCGTTCTTCTGTGGTTCCTCTAACGCTCTTATAGCTTCGAAATCCAGGTTCCTGGTGTTTAACAGTGGAGATCTGTTCTCTTGTTCCTCCATCAAGTAGGCAATCCTTCTAGTCATAAATTCCATGAGTTCTTTCTTCTTTTGTTCTAGGGCTTCCTTTTATTCTTTCCTTCGGATCTTGTCTTTTTCAATCCAGATATTTCCTAGCAAATATTGAAATGGGGAACGGTCCTCAATAAATCTAATGACCTCAAAATCTTCCTCTATCGAAGTTCCATGGGTATTCATAGCTATCTGGGTAATTCTTCTACATAGGGTTACCATTTTGCCTTTAAATAATCCGATAGTTCCTAGTGAAGGAACCAGAACAGGCCTTCCTAGGGTTTCCAAAGTTCTTTCTATCATAATATTCATCGGTGTTCCCTCATCCAGGGCACAGTCAATGTTGAATTCTCCTATTCTTACTTCAATTTTCTCTTGTTCTTCAAATATTTCTAACAAACTGACATCCTTATGATCATCTAGGGTTTCTTTTATTTTCAGTAACATGATCTATGATTCTTTCTGGGGTTCTTCCATAATTTTAGTCTCTTGATCTCCTTCAGAGTTTGTTTGTTCCATATTCAGTTTTTCAAGTCTAGAAATCATTCTAGGGAAATCCAATACTTCATGGTCCATAGCTTTACAACAGAGGCAACTAGGGTTTCTCCCAAGGCATCCCTTAGCAAGATGACCTTGTCTTCTGCAACTGTAACAAAGAGTTAATCCTCTTTCTCTTCAATGATCCCCAACTCTTCTTGTATTACGCGCTAGGATCATAATGGTTGGCCTGCAAAAATTTCTTTCTAGGATCCTACATCCACTTGTTAGTTCAGACATTCTTTCTATGCATAGATATAACATATCTATCATTATACTTATCATATCTATTGATATCAAACTTTCTTTCATCTATTTATTCCCTATTTTTTAAGCTAGGATAGAATCTATCAAACATACCTAGATCCATGTTCTAGAAACAAAAAAATTCACTTATCTATAGAGCACAAAGCTCTCGGATCTAAGAACTTTTGACTATTCTTACTTTTATTAGAGCACAAAGCTTACATATCTTACCTCTTTTCTATAGATATGACTTCTTTCTTTCATAAATTTCCACTTTTACTTTTCTTAGAGCACAAAGCATTCAGATCTCGCTTATTTTCTTTGGATCCGATCTTCCTTTCTTTAGATCTGATCTTATTCCTGGTACAAAGCTGCACAGGTCGAGTAAAAAGTTGTGCACTAGGGAAACAGATCTACGCACAGAGATTTAGTTTGCACAATGTTTCTTTTTCCTCAGTTCCCAACAATCACAGTTTCAGGTCCTAGCAACAGAACCATTTGTTGGCACAGGGGCAGACCCAGGGTTCAACGCTCAAGAGCACACCAACAAAACCCTAACTATTGGCCCTTTCGGCAACACCTGTGAAGAATATGAAGTCTCACCCGAGGTAGAGGCATGGGTGCTTTCAGGACTCAAGTGTCTGAACCATTACCTAGGACACAGATCTGTGATTATATCTATTACAAGGCACTTATCATAGATCATTTGTCTATATTTAACCCTTATGGTACTTTGCATATGGCACAGAACATCGCAGTGACTACTTAGACTAAAGATGATTCAGTACTTAGCCACAAACATATATTAGATTCAACAGATCAAGCACTAAACATCTTATATATCATATCTAACATTCATTCTTTTATCAAAAGCAGAGAGCATAACTAGATCTACTTAATCACAACAATCACTTAGCCAAAAGGAAACAACACTTAGGTCAAAGCACAGAGCACATTACATAGATTTATCATGGTTCACCCCCACCCTGGGGCTACATCCACAAAGTCTTCTTCTTTATATTATCTTGGTCAAGCGGTTACAACACAGAGCTTCAATGACCCTTACTCTGCACAGGACAACAGATCTGCGCAGCTCGCTAGATGCTTCTTCCTTGCGCTCAACACAAAACCACAACAACTTGCACTTAGCATTCTGATCTCCTTACAATCATCACAGAGCACTTGTGATACACATCCGACCACACAGGACCAACTACTAGAACTAAGCCTTTAGCTATACATTTGCACTAAGTTGTCCCCCTTTACTTTCATTGCCTAAGTATCTATTTATAGATTACAAAATGGGCCTAAATGTGGGTAAACCCATGAGCCGACATCCCTTTCCTTTTACATCAACCAAAAAACCCTAAAAGGTACCCAAAAATAGGTCTTTCTTGCTTCGCGTTGCGCTCCATCTTTGGCAAGCTATCGTAGTCCCAAAATGGTCAAATATGACCAAGTATCCTTCAAAACTTGGTCAAGGGACAATAGTCACATTGCCACACTTTCCACACATACCAACCCCCCTCCAATGTATACCACACCACCTAGGATGCACTCTAAACTTTTGATCTCATTCACTTCCCCATCCAAAACTCCCATCGTCCATATCCTTGATGACCCTCATGAATAACTCCAACCTTCCACTATTGTTGAGGAAGCCAACCTTCCACAGAATGGTGGGTCCACCAATGTTTCACACATGCCTCCATTGTCCCCACCCCATACTTAGTTTGATACACTTGCGCCCGACCCTACTTCTCAACCTGCTACAACTACTAGTCCACTCCCTTCCACTTCTCCCCATATCTTGGAAGTTCCAATCCCCCAACACTCAACTCTCGAGAAGGTCAATCAACTAAAGCCTGAGACATGGCTTGAACCTCATGTTAATATGGATGAGGACCCTCCAAAGGACTCTCTTTATGCCTAGGATGATGATGAGTCAACACAGAGAACTACTTCTATCAAGGAACAAATTGTGCCTTTGTTATAGGATCTTCAACAACAACGCGTTGTCTTGGAGCTATGATTAGAGAAGAAAGAGGTACTGAAAATAATTTCACTAGAAGTTCCTGATCAACTTGTGTGAAGTCTCAAAGTGTACTCACCTACACCAGTGGGTGTTGGTACCCCAATATTCTTAGAGCGCTCTATCGCAAGTGGTCAGTTGCTTGCTTCGCGACCACCTTGGGATTCTGTTTCCATTAGTGGAGAATTTTCCACATGGTATACACCACATATTCTACACTTTGTCAGAGCCTCCAATGATCATTTGGAACAGAAGATCAAAATAGTCAAACATTCCAATCAATCCGTCACAAAAAAACAAAATCCTTATGTGATGATGTCACTAAAGCCATTGTTGCCAAATAAATTGAGAATAACTTGTGGGTATAGGTCGAATCCAATGTTGTAGTCATTACCGACAAGTTTTCTTAAGTCTAACCATATTTCTGCCAAGTCATTCCTAAATTTCCAGAAGATATCACACCAGTTGTGCCACTTGAATGATTTAACCTTATTGTTGGCACATTGTCCCAGTTGGCCACCAAAACAAATACTCTACAACAAGAGGTAGTCGTGTTCAAGTTAAAGGAAATGTAGCAACCAGAAAATCTCCTCCATAAGATTACATATGCAATTGAAGAAGGTACCAATTTTAAATCCTCGTTGCATGCCCAGGCCAAGGAATTTCATCGACTCTTTGATATGGTCACATAATTGGTTGGGTTTTTTTACCAACGTGTTGAGGGGTCCTAAATCCCTTTAACTCAATAGAAGGAACCAAACCCACCTTAGAGGCCTAATTAGAATCTACAACGTTTGATGGTGGAATGGTTCTCTAGATATTTCGATCTAGCTTATTTATCGATGGGCTTTACATGGTGATTGACAAGATATCTTCCTATGAAAATTCCTCCTTCATTTTAAATGTTCTCTTTTTTGTCTTTTCTTTTATTAGATGAGTCCGATAAAATGATGTGTGTTAGTATAAACCAAATAGTAGGAGGGATTCTTAAATACTAAAGAAGGTTGAGCTTCGGATAACCCTCGTGCTCTAGCATGCAGACAAAGATATTCACACATGTTACAAGCCTAGTAATAATACATTAACTTGTTGGTATTTCAATTATTGACTGATATACAATTATAGTAATAAAAATACGCATGTAATAAGATGATGGCAAGAAAAATAGTTTCCTTAGCTCTAACATTAATCACACATTAACACAACGATTTGCTTTCCATCATTAGGAACAAGAACTACAAAAGATATTGAAACAGATAACTTATCAATAGATTCATAACTCTTACTCATTACAGCATCAATTACTAAAATAAAGTTGGAAGTAATTCCTCCTCAAGGCAATCACATAACGCCTTTCATGAAAAATAGAATCTTGTCTCCGTTCCTAAACAGGACTTCTCAATTAAGGTAGTTCAAAAATAGTTCTTTACAATTCCAAAAATGAGGGTCTTTCCAAAAACCGTCGACCCTTGCTAAAAGGCCAATGCCTTTATTTATAAAGAAGCACTAACTAAAAATAGTTTCTACAAGTCTAAGTTAAGTAAAACAAATTTCGTCACGTGGTGCTTGATCTCTTTGTCATCTAAGAATCATCTCATGGTTCTACTGGAGTGGATGAATCTTCTCATATTCCAACCACCTGAAGAAAAGATCCTCACATGTGTTGGCATATGGGAACATGTGTTGGTCCATCAAGGCTGAAATAATTTCCTTCACTTCTACTACATGTTCTCTGTATTTGACTATTTCAGCGCTCAATCGCTGAAGAACTTCACGAGCCTTGATCTCATTGATCCAGATTTTATGAGAAGAATGAAATGGATACAGGTTATTAACAGGTGCTTAACAAAAAATAACAGAGATACAATAAAACTGGTTTTCTATTAATAAAGAAATAAGCTGGAAACTGTAAAATGCAGCAGAAACAAGCTTGCTAGAATGGTGGCAGCTTATCTCTGAGAAGAGATGTGACGGATGCACTCATTCGCAAGAAGATGATTAAAATGAGGTTCTCAAGGAATTTTTACAATAAGAAAGAATGTCACAAACCCTAGACATCCAAAAACCTAACCCTAGGAGATGAAGCGCCAAAAGTCATGTGGGCCCCGTTTGGGTAAGTTAGTACATCAACTTCCCGAGGTCGTAACTTTTGCATACGATCTCCGTTTTAGGCGTATGATAGCTCGTTGGAAAGGTATCATCGAGGAGATTAATTTTAGGTGAAATATCGAATAAAATTTCATATTGAAAACTTGTTTTCCCAAAAAAACTTCGTTTAGGGCCTCAAAAAGGCTCCGAAAATGAAAACTGCTAAAAATAGTAAATTACCAAAATTACCAAAAAATTGTTTTGAGCCAGTTGGAAAAGGTGAGTGGCCACTGATATCCATCTGGATCATGGATGCTCCATAAAATGTTGTATTTGACCTGGCACCATGATTTCCACCTGTGTGATCTTCACTGTCCATGATGAGTATTTTTTTGCATGTCGGTTGACTATGTCATGTAGGTCAGCAAATTCTTTGAGTGAATCGAATTCTGGGAGGTCGATGCCTTTCATCTCCTGATTAATATTTTCCCAACCTTTTTCACACTCGACCCACTTCTTATGTATCTCCCACTGAGGTTCTTGCGCCATATTTACCCAGTATTCGACTACTTTCATGATCCGAGAGATGTTGCTATCCCTTAGCGCTCGAATATGTTGGGATTTGGGTACCTTGGAAAGTGGTCCCCATGTGCTTATGAATCTCTAAGCACAAAGGGGGAGAATATTATCCTTGTACTTTACTTTATGATTCTAATTTCACTTTGACTTAGGAGTTTTAATTCAAAAGTGAAATATGTCACTTAAGTCATAAAGTGAAAATTAATTCACAAAGTGGGTGAATTAATAGACATAAAGCAACTAAGGAAAGTGGGTTTCCTTAGTGAGATTTTTGGATGAGATCTCACCCATTAATTAGACTTGGATATAATGGATCTAGTCCATTGATCTATTAGGGTCTGACCAAAGGAGGCTAAAGGAGGGTATAGTTTATTTTTTAGATTCATTCTTCACTTGTGAGTTTTAGAGAGGAAGAGGAGAGGGCACATTTCTCAAGGAGAGGAGGGCGCACTTGTATGAGAGCTTGAGGAGGAAGCTTGTGTTGGTTTAAGGGAGCTTGGAGAATCCTTCCATGGAGGCATGGCTACATTTCTAGAGGAGGGTGCACGCATTTTATGGAGGGTGCATTTGCTAGAGAGGAGGGTGAAACCTTGAGAGGTGGGGTGCATTTATAGTTGGAGGAGCTCTACCCATTACCTGTTGGCTCACTCCCATGGTCTTGGCTTACTCTTGTGCTATGGAGGAATACCTATGGAGTGAGGGCACATGATTCTAGAGGAGGAGGCACATTCTATGGAGGTAGGTGCATTTTCTTGAGAGGAGGGCACATTCTTGATAGGAGGGCACATCAAGCAAGGGTTTGGCCTATTCTTTGTGGGTTCTCACTAGTAGAGATGAGGTGCACTTAATGGGGAGATGAGCATGCTTGGCTAGGTAGGATTCACTCCTTGTTTGAGTTTTTTCATGTCTAGGGGGGCACACTTGAGAGGAGGGGCACACCATCACTTGGAGGAGGTTTTTCTGTTGAGAGGGAGACTACTTCAAAGGCAAGGACAAAGACAAGGAAAGTTCATAGGAAAGAAAGATAAAAGGCAAAGAAAAGGATTAGGATAAATAAAAAGGCAAGCAAGAGGAAGAAGGCTCACCAAGGAAAGGGGTGCCTTACTTCACAAGGCTTGTGGGAAAATCTTTGAGGAACTCCAAGGCACCATAGAGTGGTTGCTATTGTACCAGGTTCACTTGTTTATGTTTCCTATGTTGTACATTTTGCTTTGAGGCCTTCTATATACATATATTCCAAATTGGTTTCCCCGGGGGGGGGGTTTATCCAGGGTCATGTTGACCAAAAATACCTGTGTCAAATTTATGCATTCTTAGAAGTGTAGATCAGCATTTTAAATTTCAAATATCTAGATGTAGTGTTATGTGTTTTAATTTATTATGCATGTGGTAACATTGAGTAAAGAAAACACTTGCAAGGGCACCTTAAAAGAGCACTTAACCATCAAATATTGAGCAAAAAGTAGGGTGATTGTTTGTTGTCCTAAAACAACAAGAAAAGACAGCCACATAGTTGAAAATTAGAGTCATACTAAGGTAAAGGACAGACCTTAGGTGGCAGCCTCATAGGACCTCATAAAATCTACATGGTATCAAAGCCAAAGGTGGCTTAGACTTGTTGATTTTGGAGCACTTTTGTGGGAAATTTTGTGAGGTTTTATATCAGATTTGTTGGTTGTTTTGGACAGAAAGTTTTCAGTCCAAAACAGTGGTTAAAATTCAGATCTAAAGGTACCTCTCATTCAGTGCCAGTTGGACAGCTCAAGGCAGATTTTCGACAGCTAGTTGACAGTGTTTGTGGACAGCTATGAGCAGATTTGTTGGGATGATTTTTGACACTTGTGGACAGCCTCTTTTCACACCTGCATGGATAGGAGTGAGGCTGTAGTGTACAACCTTTTTTCACACCTACTTTCTAGGAGTGAGGTCGGGGTTTTGCTTTCCTCTTTTCACACCTGTGTTGACATGAGTGAGGCAGCTTTCCTTTGAATTTGGAGCATTAGGGTGAGCACAGTTTGACAGACATGTCAGTATCTCAAATGTGTCTAGAGGACAGGCTAGCCGAGGCTAGAAATTGGTCGCCCTGGAAGGCAAGGATCATCTGTGTCTTAGAGGACCTCGAACTATGGGATATAGTTGAGGCAATTGTTCCCATTATTCCCGTTACTTCCCTCGTCTTGTTGGTAGAATTCAGGAAGAGGAACAACAAGGAAAAGAGGACCATTTGTGATCTTGTGAGAGATCACATTATTCCCCACTTGGCTGGGAAGACTTATGCATGGGAGATGTGGGCATCTCTATGAAATTTGTATGATATCTCTAATGAGAACCTGAAGTTGGTTCTTCGTGATCGACTAAGGAGCATCTGCATGCTGGAGGATGAGTCGGTTACTTCATTCCTTGGTAGATACACCTAGATCAGAGACGAGCTTGGAGTCATCGGACAGGTGGTGAACCCTAAGTCTTTTGTGAGTACATCTATGAATAGCTTCACCAAACCTTGGGGTCCATTCGTACACGACATTTTTTCCAGGGAGGTTATGCCTACATGGGAGAGGATGTGGGATGACTTCATCTAGGAGGAGATTATGCTTGTATCAGAAGCTTATGGATAGTAGTAGCAACAGTCATTTCCTTGTGTTGAGGACCTTTCTCTTTTCACAAAGAGCAAGAAGAAGACCGACTATGGAGGTCGGCAGGGTCCCAAGTTTGGGGCCCCACCATAGGGAGGAGAGAGCAGCAACGGCAGTGGGTATAATAGAGACCTGAACTCAGTGAGATGCTTTTCTTGTGGAGATATGGGTCACTATGTAGGACAGTGCCCCAAGAAGAAGAATAAGCAACAAGATGTGTCAACAACAATAGTAGAGAAGATAGAGTTCAGTGAGAATTTTGTGAGAGAGAGTGCATTCATGACTACTTTGTCTGTTGTTACACCATCCAGCATTAGATGGGGAGACAAAGTTGATGAGTATTGGCTAACTCACAACAGTGATTCAAAGGGAGATGTGAATCAATGTCCCTGTACATATTCAGAGTGGGTGTCTGGTCCACCTAGTATAGCTTTAGTTTCATAGCAGCCGAGCAGACATAGATTTGGTGCTACAGCTTCAGAGCATCATAGGTTGACGAGGAGGAGCAACAGGGCACCATGGAGGCTTGAGCCTCTCTTAGCTTCTGAGATGGGCCGATCAATATCTGGATCCACTTTAGGTGGAATTTACTTGGCGAGAGGCCAATTTGATGACTCTTGGTGAGATACCAAGAGAGGGAGACTCTTGGTGAGATGACAAGAGAGTGACTCTTGGTGAGATGCCAAGAGTAGGTGGAAATCCTTGGTGAGATACCAAGGTGTATATATTTGGTGTGATGTCAAGATCTAGGTGATCTTGGATAGATGGAGAGTCAGTTCCATTTATAGATCACACAGATTGAGCAGATCTATGACAGAGTTCACTTTCAGTGATCAGGGTACAACCATACTCACCAAGTATATGCTAGGAGGCAACCATGTCTGCTGCAGGGATGAGATTGATGGTGACAAGCACTTTCCTCAATAAGAGGGAGTTTTGAGATCTGGGTAGCTTGGAAATAGGTCCCCATGTGCTTATGAGTATCTAAGCACAAAGGGGGAGACTATTACCCTTGTAATTTAATTTATGATTCTAATTTCACTTTGACTTAGGATATTTAAGTCAAAAGTGAAATATGTCACTTAAGTCATAAAGTGACAATTAATTCACAAAGTGGGTGAATTAATAGACATAAAAGCAACTAAGGAAAGTGGGTTTCCTTAGTGATACTTTTGGATGAGATCTCACCCATTGATTAGACTTGCCTAGATTGGATCTAGGCCATTGATCTATTAGGGCTTGGCCAAAGGAGACTAAAGGAGGGTATAGTGTATTTTTTAGATTCATTCTTCACTTGTGAGTTTTAGAGAGGAGGAGGAGAGGGCACATTTCTCAAGCAGAGGAGGACGCACTTGTATGAGAGCTTGAGGAGGAAACTTGTGTTGGTTTGAGGGAGATTGGAGAATCCTTCCATGGAGGCATGGCTACATTTCTAGAGGAGGGTGCACACATTTGATGGAGGGCACATTTGCTAGAGAGGAGGGCGCAACCTTGAGAGGAGGGGCGCTTTTCTAGTTTGAGGAAATCTACCCATTATTTGTTGGCTCACTGCCATGGTCTTGGCTTACTCTTGTGCTATGGAGGAAGCCCTATGGAGCGAGGGTGCATGAGTCTATAGGAGGAGGCACATTCTAAGGAGGTAGGCGCATTTGCTTGAGAGGAGGGCACATTCTTGAGAGGAGGGTGCATCAAGCAAGGGTTTGGCCTATTCTTTGTGGGTTCTCACTAGTAGAGAGGAGGTGCACTTCATGAGGAGATGAGGGTGCTTGGCTAGGGAGGATCCACTCCTTAGTTTATTTTTTTCATGTGTGGGGGGCACACTTGAGAGGAGGGGTGCACCATCACTTAAGGGAGGTTTTTATGTTGAGATCGAGACTACTTCAAAGGAAAGGAAAAATACAAGGCAATTTCAGAGGCAAACAAGAGAAAAGGCAAAGAAAAGGATCAGGATAAAGACAAAGGCAAGCAAGAGGAAGATAGCTCACCAAGGCAAGCGGCGCCTTACTTCACAAGGCTTGTGGGAAAGTCTTCGAGGAACTCCAAGGAACCAAAGAGTGGTTGTTATTGTACCAGGTTCACTTTTTTATATTTCCTGTGTTGTACATTTTGCTTTGAGGCTTTCTATATACATATATTCCAAACTGGTTTTCCCAAGGGGGGTTTTATCTAGGGTTGCGTTGACCAAAAATACCTATGTCAAATTTATGGATGCTTAAAAGTGTAGATCAACATTTTAAATTTCAAATATATAGAGGTATTGTTATGTGTTTTAATGTAGTATGCATGTGATAACATTGAGTAAAGAAAACACTTGCAAGGGAACCTTAAAAAAACACTTAACCATCAAATACTGAGCAGAAAGTAGGGTGATTGTTTGTTGTCCTAAAACAGAAAGAAAAGACAGCCACATAGTTGAAACTTAGAGTCATACTAAGGTCAAGGATAGAACTTAGGTGGAAGCCTCATAGGACCTCAGAAAATCTAAAGAATATCATGATATTCGACGTCTCATCCCTTTTGTACTGCATTGATGTAATCAATGCTTTCTACTGCCTGGTATGATTTTTCATACCACCTTGACACGCTTTTGTAGGTTTCTAGTGCCATAAGGGTATCTTCTTGGAAATAAGTTATACATGCAGTGAAAAGGTGTCGTTCATTTGTGAACTTTTCATAAGCATCGAACTCACTCCTCAAAAACAATGTGGCCTACGTGGAGTCTTGATAGTATTTTTCCAAATGGCACAGATGCTCCAACTCCTTTAGTGCAGCATCCATTTCCTTTTCATATATCCTTGCTCGATCCAACATGACATCCATGATAGACATCCCTGCGTCGATAAGCTCAGATGTCTTGGTGTTTTCTATGTTGAGCATATTCTCCTCTGTGGTGATGAAAATCAAGCTATCTAGCGTGATCCTTCTCTTCTTGGTGGTCCTCTTCATGATATATTTCCTCTTCCTGTCATAGGTGATCGCATGTATTCCAGTGACCTCGTCAGCAAGCTCAAGGATTTGTTTTTCTCCCCAGGTTAGAGTGTTTCCCAGGCTCCTGGTTGTGTGTATCTATTCTAGGGTTGGTTCTTGGACTTGATTCATATGTTTTGATGGCTCAACCTTCATTTGTTGTTCATCGGCTGGTGAGGCATCGACTAAACTTGAAGAACTAGGGATAGATTCAGTACTTACTTGGTAATTCATTGTCGAGGTGTCGATATCTTATTGTTGAACCTCCTCTTTTTGACCACTCGATCCTATCTCATCCCTCAAGCTATCTTTTGGGGTCCCCGATAGGTCAATTAACTCAGTGTCTAAGACACTTTCGACCTCATGGTCGCTCTACGGAAGGTATTGAACTAGATCATCAGTACTTAGGGAATATGCTTTCTCAGGTTCCTTCTCCTTTGTAATCGGTACCAGAGTTACCAAGGAGACCTTCGAACTTTTCTCATCATAATAGATGGTTGTTAGATCAAACAGAGGGTTTGGTACACCTATTTAACCTAGCATCCTTGATACCTCAGGCTAGGTTGGAATGGTCCCGTGTGATCTAATTTTTGGTTATGGAACTTTAGGGTTTTCCAGACCAATGATTTCTTCCAATTATATTATATCTAAGCCACTTGGATCTCATTTTATCATGATTGGGTTGTCTGAGGGGATCCTCATCATTTCTATGAGTTCAAGATTGTTCTCTAACTGGTCAATGACTCTCTGTGCTCCTTCTAGTAAAATCAATCCTCTCCTTTGTGCCTTTATGGTCTCTGTTGCTCTGATTTCTTCTCTAACTCTGATATCCTCTTGATTTGACTGCTCTATTGTCTCCACCTACTCATCCATGCTCATAGCCTTGAACCTGGTCATGTTTGGGTTGGATTTCCTCTATACTACCTCCTCCCAGTCCTGAGCGCATTCTGTAAAAATCTCATCTTCAAACTTATCATGCATGTATGGCCAACATAATTATACTTGTGAAGCGTGTTGGGGAACCAGGCCTTTAGGTTCATTTTTTCGAAACTGGCCTATCGGGAACCTAAATTCAAGTTCTCTTAGACCTTCTTATTTGGCTTGAGCAGTGTCTTTCACCGTGTAAAGCCCCACATGAAATTCGTAGGGTATGAATGCTCATTTCTTGTCTTTAACTAGTGTGTCATTATAGCCCTGCATGATCGTCTGATAACATATTTCTTCTACAATGAGCCGGTATGGGACGTGAGCATGGAGAAAATGTGGTGCTCCGGTGGCCCCGAACACCCTGATATAAGTTGTGTGTTTGTCTAGATACTAGTTTCCTACCTTCGATATCATTTTCTTGGCTGTTATAGATAGCCTCGGGCATTCCTTTTTAAATAAAATAAAATAGACTCGGGCGATGAATTCATCACAAATAAGGGTGTAGAATTTTTGTACATGTTCCCCCATAATATGTTGAAGTATACATGAACAGGAAGTTTTGCAACATGTCATCTTAAATTCATATCGACGAAGACATTTCTCGAACATATAACTTTGAGTAGATAAGAGGCCATGTGAAACACAGGAGCTTCTCCTTCTTTCGACGTTTGAGCCTATACTATGCAGGTGTTCAATTGCTTGGAGATGATTTCTCCCCAGTTAAAACTACTCCCCGAGATAGACACAATGTATGCTAGGGGAATCCATGCTTCTGAGAACTTGGAGCAGTCCTTTTCTCCATACATTCTACAAATTACAAACATCCTCGGGTTCACTATCCCATACCAGCCATTGCTCCGGTTTGTAAATTTATTTTCCTCCTTCCATCATGAGGCCATCAACCGGCTGGAGTCATGGAATTCATAGAAATTCACAACGAAGTGTTTGTTCAGCCACTCCTTTAGGTCCCTGAGCTTGTAATACTTATGAACTTCGGTCGGGAGAAAAAATCTAACACACTCGCCATTCTCATCATTGATCAGGCATTTCTACACGTTTGTGTGATCAATAAACCAACTCAGGGTCTCGATGCATGGAAAAAATGGAGCTCGGTAGGCAACTATGTGCAAGCATGACCTCCGAATGTTTAGGAAAACTTGGTCATCTAGTGCCCTTACATTCGGGTCGCTATGTGGAATAAACTCTGGGTAATCCTCCCGGTTGATTCTATTGAATAGATACCCCCATTGTGGGAGAATTATTTTGGATCCAGTGGTTTATTTCGTATCACAGAAGATCAAGGGTTGAATTAAATCTTTCTTCGTCGAGGTTTTAATGATCATCTCCTCCATGGGACCATATTCCAACTGCCTCACAATACCAGGAGAAGAACCCTCACCAATTTTTGCCTCCTTCAACTTAGGTGCCCTCGGTGAGCGTCTAGTCGTTGGCTTTCTTGGAGGCATTGTCCATGCAGCTAGAACATAGTTAGCCACTATGTAAAGATCAAATGCATATATATATATATATATATATATATATATATATATATATATATATAAACTTACGACCATTGAATTGATAAAATTTAACACATACCTATGTTGCTTGTTTAACATGATTTTGATGGTCTGAGAACAACACACTCTTGAGACACTCACTTTGATTCTTTGGATGCTCTGGAAATGGAAACTTGTATGAAAATAGAAGTGTTCGAAGTCATTTTTGTGATTTAAACAAAGATGAACTTACCTTGTCGCATCAACTATTCAATTCGGGATATGAGTGCGGTTCTACAAAATCTTCCACCAGAGCTTCATTACGTTTAAAATTAAATTCAATCATAGGTTGACGGCGCGGGCGCAGGTTATGACATGGCCTATTGGTGATTTCAAATTCCTATTGTTCAATCAGTGCATGGAGTAACAAATTATGTGGGGTGAGACATTAACTGGCCTAATAAATGGCGTAATACGATCGTATCTTGTGTTGAAAACATCCCATCATTTCGCTAATCTAGTTGGTGGATCAGGGGTCGAGGCTTCTTGTTAAACATTGTTCGTTGATATCTTATAGCAAGAGATCCGACGTCGATACATCTTGTCATACAAATCTGATATGGAAAAGCTACCTCGTATGTGTGACTAGGAAACAATTAACCTTAAGTTGACTCGGGATGAAACTAGATCGTATGACACCCCTATGCGACAAAGACACATGGCACTTGAGACCGATGTCTTCGTTTACTCGTGTTATTCGGAATCAGGGACTTTTCCTTAGCTAATCGTTCTAAAAATAGATCTTACCCTGTCAATGCCAAAAATTATCAAGGATCGGCGATAAGCTTACCCAAGTGTTCCCGAATTAACTCTCTCAAAAAAAATTTGATGTCAAAAGTGCATGAGAGATTGGTGATCGACAATATGTCAATGCAGTAGTTTTGAGTGATATAACTCTTTGATATTTCACCAATCCCGAAAAAGCGCATCTGTCATCGACTATCGAGGGTATGTCATGGCTCTTGTCAATGTTTATCCCCCTTTGTATTTCATTAACGTCAATGGGGATCGACTATCCATAAACCTTTGTGGCGAATAACTACACAAACTTACTCTACCTTTTATCGATGTTGGTGGTGCATCGGCGATCGATGATTAGTGTTACTATGTGGCTATTTTACCTGCCTGGATTTTTCCGACGCTAAACACAAGCATGTTAGTCACAATGTTAGCTGCAGATTATTAGTTAGAATGCCAAGTTCTTTTAGACTCAAGGTTTCATTTAATAAGTTCAAACAAATCTGATTTGATCGATAAGAATCATGAAAACAAAATAAACCATCCCTCCATAGTAAACTTAATTTAGACAGTAAAACAAAAGGAAACAAGTGGTACCCAAAAGTGACATAATTTCATAAAGATTTTAGGGTGTGTTGAGCGCTCAACACAACGCAGTAAGATGGTCAAAGAGTTGCGCACTAGGATTAAAAATATTCATGCAAAATCCCAAAACATTTTTGATCCTATAGATAATTCGACTAAGTTTGCATAGATCCAAGCTAAGGATTATAGGATGGATGGCATGGATGAAGTTAACAGAGCCACAAAGAAAATACTCCATCAGTTATTCCCTACATTACAAGTGTAATACATTTCATTGTAGCAGTAGGTTACACTTGTTGATATAGAGTGGAATTCTCTATTGGATACCAAGACTAAGGTACCTGATGGCAAAGCTACAAAGGAATTTGTTGCAGGCACATCAATTTTAGCAAGGAAATGGAAGGACAGGGTTGCACACTATGACATCTTTTTGCAGCAAGCATTACAGATTGTACCAGAGTTGGGCCCTTCATTTAAAAGAAACCACAAAAAACCAGTAGAAATTTGACTCGAGACGAGTCAAAGGATGTGTTCGGGGCCATTTTGGCCCTCCGTTTCAAAGAACCATTTTTGTGGACGCATAAAGGTTTTGTGGAACCCCATATCACATCAACATTAGATGCAAGTGGGGGAAAGCTAACTACTAGTGTGCCAATAATGAAAAAGAGTGGTGTGGTAGCTGGAAGAGCAGTGGAAAGATCTGGAACATTTGAGAACATACCATAAGGACGCAAAATCAAGAAAACATAAAAGTAGAATCAAGAATCTAATAATCCCCGCAAAAACATTATAAGCATAGAGTTATGTAATGGGTTGGGGTTCAATTTTGTTCTTTTCTATTTTGTTCTGTTATAATTTAATGTTCTTGATTTTCCATTGGTTATGCATTTGTTGCTCCGTTGTTGTGGGGTTTTTAGTTTTGTTGTTATTGAGCATTACCGAGCATGAAATACAACTATGTAGAATGAGATATTTCATATAGGATATCTCATTACCAATCCGATTGTATAAGTCTTGATATGAAGAACAACTATGTGTGTGACAATCTAGGGTATGAATATATGATAGATTATTTAGACACTTAAAATTTTTCATTATGAGGATGAATATATGGTCTCTTTCTTGCGTAATATGTATTGTGATGTGTATTTACTAATTGCATTATTGTTTTGGCAATTTCTGTAATGTATGTGTTTTGTTTAACGTTGTGCAACACAGACTGTTCATTGTCTTTATCGATCTTAGGCTTCTGATATTATGATATCTTTACATATAAGTATGGAATTGTGTTATGATGTGTTGTATCTGATGATGTGTTCTTTGTAATTTATTTTATCACACAAAGTCTCGGTTGCGCTTCGGGTGAGACCTCCTTCCCTTGCGAAAGGTTGAATATTCTAGTGCAACTAGACTACAACGGTACCTTTTCTTGTAACCTCCAAGAACCCCGGTCTCTAATTCCACGCCAACACCCTCCTCTTAGTATTGGTGAATATTCCAATAATTGGTATCAAAGCAGGTCCCTTCAAGAATAATCTAACCACTGGAAGGTAATTCCCAGTAGCATACATGGATTGGATGCCAAAAGACTCATTTGATGGAACAAACTATATAATCTAGAGCATAAGAATAAAGATATATCTACAGGAACTTAGTTATGATTTTTGGAAATCAGTGGTCACTAGATACACACCCTCAAAATATTCACCAATACATGTAGTTGCAAAGGAGGCATATGAAAACAATACAATGGCCATGAATGTCATATTAAGTGGCTTAGTGGATTATGAAAAATCCAAAGTGAGACAATGTATATTAGCCAAAGAGCTTTGGGACAAGATATAAGATATTTACAGGAAGAAAGGAGCCTTAGAAGTGTTAAAGTTCACAAAGACAAAATAAAACAAAGCAAATAACAACTCAGATAGTGAATTAGATTCCTAAGAAGTAAAATTTCCTAGAAATCTCAAGAAAGGATCAAGTAAATACAAAGGTATGTTCTTTTTCTTTAGTTTTGAACAAGTAGGACACCTTGCAACTGAATTCCCTTGTTCAAAAATTGGAAAGAGAAATGAAAAGGATGATTCCAAAATTAGAAATGATGAGGTTGACAAGAAAGAAGAGACCTACACATGTAGAAAGAATCTACATATCAATGGAGACAACAGTTTCTTTGATGATGGTGAAAATTAAACAGAAGACAATCTTGAGATTGAAGAGGAAGAGGATCTAGAAGAAGAACACAAAATAGGCGAACTCAAGGAAAAGAATATAAAGATGAAAAATGTATTGCAAAATTTCTAAGATGAGATATTTGAACATAAAGGAGAACTTATTTGTGATCAAGATGAAATCACAAACCTCAAAAGATAAAATATGTTACTGAAGGTGTAGCTCTCACAAAGCCTTGAAGAAAAAGAAAAAATAATTAAAGTTCAAATCGAAGAGGTAGAAGTAACACATGAATTGATAAAAGGAAAACTAAAATAAAAGGGTGAACACTATGAGTCTCTTGAAGCATAAAATACCTATCTGAGAAAATAACTTGAAGAGGAAAAAATGATAGAAGAAGTAGTGAGAAGCCAGCTAAAAGAAAAGGAAGAAAATTGTGAGAAGTCGAAGGATGAAATTGATCATCTAAAGAGAAGCTTGAAGTTTGAAAAGAGTACAAAAATATTAGATAACATTATTAGTCACGAAAGATCACCATTAATCAAAACAAACCTTGGCTATGAGTACAATCAGAATATCCTTGAGGAATATGAAATCTCTAAGTCACCAGAAAATAAAATTGAGGAGAAGCCTGAAAGTTATGCAGGTGCTCCTAAAAGCTCCAACCACAATAAGGACAACTACAAGGTAATAAATCATGATAAACGAGATAATTTTTTCTCATTCAAGAAATATAAGTGTGAATTTAGAAGAGATGCTCCATCAAGAAAAACCTTCACAACCACATATCAAAATATTTTTCTTGGTCATTGCTTTTCTTGAAAAAACATTGGTCACAATGATCCAGATCTTTAACTTAGCTAGTAAATGGTTTAATTACTTTAATAAGTGTGAAAACCAAGACAAAACAAAACTTAAATAGATTATGAGCAATAAATAGTATCCAACTAATGAAAAGACACAACCAATTGACGATAGATTTCACCTAATGTGGGATACGTCTTTGAGTCTTCTTCCAATGGAAATGGCCTCTTAATTAATAATGCAAACTTGGCTAGATTACATGAAAAAATCAATTTTTGAAGTGATCTCTCAATTATGCTGCTCATATCCCATCAAGATCATCACCATCATATTCCTCTCAGAAAATCATGAATTTTGACTGTAAACATGCATGTGTTCTAAGAAAGGCCTCTAGACCCTTGCATGCTCTCTTTGTCTCAAATTTCATGCCAAGGAAAGTTGTACAAGCATTAATGATTGGCTTTGTATCAATATGTGTTCCAAAAGTCATCCCTCTTTTCACTATCCGTCGAAATGCGGCTTCAAAACATTAAAATCTCACACTTTTTAATAATGAACCATGCCTGGCATATTGGTAAAGGAATTGGTTATAGTACCTTTGGGATCCAACCAACTCGGGATCAAATCCATAAAGTTTTGTATTTTTTTGTTGCATCAAAATATGAAATCAAATCCATGACACTTGGGGAATCTGTCAAGCAATAAAGATTTGGCATGTTGACTATTGGATGACCATTGGTTCTTCGTTGGAGGGGAGGTCGTGGGGTCAAACCTGCGACCTCCCCTCTTTGGAATATATGATAAGGGAAACTTTAAATGGGTAATATTTGACAATATACACAATGTAGTTATGTTGGTCAGTTGGTTAAAACATTGTGATTACATCCGGAAGTTGGGGTTTGAATCCCCCCAGACAATACTTTGACAATTCAAATTGGAAACTTCTTGGACATTCAGAGGCTTCCATGTGGTAGCCTCTGATTGGATTTTTCCACATCACCTGGCAATTGTCTTCACATCACCTTCCAACATCAACACTCTATGGATTTCCACATATCACCCCTACTTGAATTTTTTCCCATTGACCTAAAACTTCAGATGGCCATAATGTTTTCATATGAAATCAAATAGAGGTTGTTCAAGCTTTGTTGGAAATTTATTGAGGAGCCCTTTGACATGGAGGAATTTTCATCAACTTTTGAGACCTTTGAATTTTGAGGAATTTTGGATCCTCCTAGATCAATCCTTCCCACTGAGAATATTTTGGACCACCAAAACATTTTCATTCAGATAAGAAGTGAGGGTAATGCCTCCCCACTTGACCTGTATATGTTCCCCCTACTCGGACCATTTGGATCATTATAAAAAATTAAACAACAAATGAAATAATGTTGCTAACATAATCAATCATTCTCATTCTTTCACAACTACTTGCATTCAACATTTCCACTACTAATCATGAACAACACATTAGCAGTAATGGTGAACACATAGATGCTATTGAAAATGAATTAGCAACTTCCCTATTCTTCTTAACAAGATCCTTGATATCTACATACAATGAATCCTCATGTGGTATATTTGGAGAATCCTTAAAAACTTCATATCTAGGAGAAAAATTAACTATTTCATTATTGCATTCAAGATCACCCCCTTCAATTGCTTTTGCAGACATGAGAGACATATTCTTTCTTGCATTCACAATCCTTGTTAGTTGTCCTATAGTTACAAGAGAAAGATCATTTTTCATGTGATGAGCTCTTACAATATACTTAATTCCATCTTTAATGAGATGGTACATGTTCTCCTCTATAAAGAAAATGGCTTTCTTGTCATACAATTAAGGGATTCCCAATACAATACAACATATGTCAAGAGGAACCACATCTAATTTAACCTCATCAACAAATTTAGAAGTGATAGAAAATCTAAGTTTACACTGCCTAGTTACTTGTAACTTTGCATTATCACGTACCCAACTGAGAGAATAAGGGTTCTTATGAGGTTTTGTCTCCAACCCTAGTTTCTTGACAATTTATTCAGATATCAAATTTACTTGGGAATCAATATCAAAAAGAGTATCAACTTTTGTATTCTTAGTTATCACCCTTATATGAAAAGGCTCGCTTCTTGTTCTTTCAGAATTAGGAGATGGAATTGAAGAGCTTGAACTAGCATGAGAAGATAGTATACCTTGCACTCCTACAATAGTGATTTGTGTTTCATCACCCAAATCAAACCCCAAATCTTATTGAATTGTGGCAATAGTCTTCTGCTTTCCTTTTCCTCCAAACCTTTTAGGCCTTAACTCATCATGCAACTTCCAACAATGGTATTCATCATGTACTCTTTTCTTGCAATGATACCACGTAGGTTTCACCTCTCCTTTCTTTATTGTAGTTGTCTTTTTTTCCTTGTTATTACTTCTATTTTGTTGAACAAGATCTCATCATTAACATCCTTCTCCCTGGACTCAAGATGCATAGCTTGGACACATACTTCATCAAGATTAGTGGGATTAAATAGAAGAATAATATGATGAATATAGCTATGCAAAGAACCAATGTATTTTAGAAGAGTTTCTTTAGAATCGGATGGGATATTTAAATCCAATGCTTTCTTTCTAAACTCTTCAATAAAACTTTGCACACTTTTCCCTTTTCCTCGTCTCAAATTCTTCCATTCCATGATTTATTTATGTGTATATCCTATAGGATAGAATTGTTTCTTTAATGTAGAAGTGAATTCAGACCAAGATGAAATAATATTTCCATTCTCTTTAACACCTTTTTGAAGTTTTTTTTCCCACCAAATAAACGTTGTACCCCCAAGACGAAGAGAAGCCAAACAAATATTTAACTCATCTTCATCAATCTACTAAATGTGGCAATAAACGTCTATCTGTCAATCCACTTATCTAATCTCTCTACATCAAGATCGCCATTATACATGGGTAAGTAAAATTTAACATCCAACTTCAATAATGGCTTCTTTAGAGAAATCTTCTTATGAGGATATGGAGATCGAGACAGAGAAGAAGAATGAGAAGGATGCAGAGAAGGAGGAGAATGAGAAGGATGCAGAGAAGGTGGAGAATGAGGAAGAGAAGAGGGTGGAGATGTATTTTATGATGGATGATCATATCCATTCTTTACTTGACGTGTTCCTTCTTCTCTTCATTGTCCTCTTTCATTGTAGATCTCTTCCACCATTTCCTTCATCAATGTAAATTCCTCAAATAAATCCTCTTCAGAGTTAAAAGGATTTGTCTTCCTTGGTGTGGCCATCTCTCATCTTTAAGTGCTTCTCCTTGAACCAATTTATGGATTAAAATCCTCAAGTTTTCCTTCTCCCTTCTTGAGTCTAGACATGGTAATAATCCACACTTACAAAGCACATCAAACTAGATAACTAGCTCTGATACCAACTTGATCTGGATCTTTAAATTAGCTAGTAAATGGTTTAATTACTTTAATAAGTGTGAAACCAAGACAGAACAAAACTTAAAGAGATTATGAGCAATAAAGAGTAGCCAAAGAATGAAAAGACACAACCAATTTATGACGAAGTTCACCCAATGTGGTCTATGTCTCTGGGCACGCTTCTAATGGGAATGGCCTCTAGATTAATAATGAAAATTTGGCTAGATTACATGAAAAATTCAATTTTTGGAGATATTAATTATGTTTCTCATATCCCAAAAATCTCATCATTGTCTTATTCCTCTCGGAAAATCATGATTTTTTACTGTAAACATGCCTATGTTTTGGGCAAGGCCTTTAAACCTTTGCAGGCTCTCTCTCTCTCTCTCTATAATTTCATGCCAACGAATGTTGTACAAGCATTAATGATTAGATCTGTCTCAATCCATGTGCCAAAATTTGGCTTGCTCTTCACTCTTTGCCAAAATTTTGCATCAAAACATTAAACTCTCGCACTTCTGAACAATGAATCATGCTCGACGTATTGGTAAAGGACTTGGTTATAGTACCTTTGGGATCTGACCAACCCGGGATCAAATTCGTTGAGTTTTGGATTTTTATGTTGCATCGAATATATGAAATCAAAGCCATGACACTTGGGGAATCCATCTATCAATAAAGAGTTTTCATGTTGGCTATTGTATAACCATTTGTTCTTTGTTGGTGGGGAGGTTGTGGGGTCAAACCCGCGGCCTCTCCTCTTTGGAATATATTATAAGGGAGACTTTAAATGGGGAAGCTTCGATGATATGTAAAATGTAGTTATGTTGGTCAGTTGGTTAAAACATTGTGATTACATCCATAGGTTGGGGGTTCAAATCCCCCCAACCAATCCTTTTCCCATTTGAATTGGTAACTTCTTAGCCATTCGGAGGCTGTCATGGGACAACCACTGATTGGATTTTTCCAAGTCACCTGTCAATTATTCCCACATCACCTTACAACTATCACCACAACACCTTCCAAATAGATGCTACCATGTCACATGCCTCTGCCACATGTCTCCTGCTTGAATTACCATGTCAACACTGTACGAATGAAATGTCATCGTTGTATGAACTGCTACATGTCACCCCTGCTTGACTTTTTTCATGTTGACCCAAAACTTCAAATGGCCATAAATTTTTCATACAAAGCAGGACTGAGGTCGTTCAAACATCGTTGGAAATCTCTCGAAGAGCCCTTCAACATGGAGGTGTTTTCATCGAGTTTTGAGACCTTTGAACTTTGAGGCATTATGGATCCTCCTAGATCACACAAGGAAGTAGATTGCAACGTTTATGGAGATAATAATTATATGAGAAATAGGGTAGAATATCTTGTAGATTTTAAGCTTGTACAATTATTTACTGCAAACATATTTTCAATAAAAGATCGAAAAGGATACAATGGAAAATACACACATTACACAGGTATTTTTCCCCTGGAAACCCAAACTGGTAAAACCAACATAATCTATATTCATTCATTTCATACATTGTTTACAATACAATATACATATAGGTTCCAGCAGTATCCAAAAAACTAATCTAATTACCTGGATTATTCAACAACCCTATATCCTTAGCCGAAAATAGAAAACCATCGGCCAAAATCCATGTGTCAAAAAACCACCCATAAATGGACATGAAAACTGAGGAACACCAAAAAATGAACATGGAAAATGAGGAAAAAAAATTATGGGGCTCTGCCCCCCATCTTATCCTCTTCTGTGCCTAGTGCAATGGACACTAGTTCTATCCGTGAAAAGAATATAACACATATCCAACATTCTCCCACTTGTTGTTTTCTTTGCATACAGGGGGTTATAGGGTTACATGGTCAACAATCCAGGGCAGCAATACCCATAGATCCTCTACACCAAGAGAACTTCACAATGCTCATAGATTTTGTTTATGAAACTGCAACATTCTTCAAATATCCACCTTTATCAACAACACCTTTTCTTCAACCATGTCTCTCACAAATTGATATTGAACATCAATATGCTTTGTCTTTGAATGATAAGCTAGGTTCTTCACCAAAAAAATTGCACTCTGACTATCATACTCTATCCTTAAAACTTGTTGTACCAACCCAATACCTAAACACAATCGTTGTAACCATACTACTTCCTTTCTTTCTTGAGTGTATGTCATGTATTTAGCTTATGTAGTTGAAAGTACCACCATAGACTGTCATTTTCTCATCCAACTGATTTCTCCTCCAAACAGGTTAAACACATACATGTTTGTATATATTCTACGATTCATATCTCCATCATAGTCTTCATCCACAAATCCATGTAAATCCAACACTCTGTCCAAACCGAGTCTTCCTTGGTAGCACAATCCATAACTAGTAGTGCCACACAAATACCTGAAAAACTCTCTTTATTGTTGTCTAATGCTCCTTCCTTGGTTTTGACATATACCTGCTCAAAACTCCCACTGCATGTGCAATGTTTGGTCCAGTACAAACCATTGCATACATAAAACTTCCAACCGCACTCGCATATGGAACATGAGACATCTCCTCCTCCTCTTCATGTGTCTTGGGAAACTAATCCACAAATAACTTTACACCTATAGGAATAGGGACCCTAACCGGTTTACATTCCTGCATATTGAACCTCTACAATATTGTATTGGAATATTTTCTCTGATTTAACAGAGTTTCTTCTTTTTCCAATCTCTTTTAATTTCCTCGCCCAAAATGAAATTTTCAGCACCAATATCCTTCATGTCAAATTTAGAGGACAACTAAGTTTTCACATTCTAGATAATCTCCTTGTTGTTTCCTATCAGCAAAATGTCATCCACATACAAGACCAAATAAATCAAATGATCACCAATTAATTTAAAATATACACAATGATCCTCTTTGCTTCTTATGAATCCAAGTCCCAACATATAAGTATCAATATTTTGATACCACGTCCTTGGTGATTGTTTTAAACCATACAGGGACTTTTTCATCTTGCATACCAACTCTTTCTTTCCCTTCACAACAAATCATTTTGGTTGCTTCATGTAGATTTATTCTTCCATATACCCATGTAGGAATGTTGTCTTCACATACATCTGTTCTACCTCAAAATCAAATGCAGTAGCAATAGATTGTTGCATTATGTTGTCATTGATGTCAAATGATTTATTCCAAAGAGTTGATTTCAAGCATTGTTATTGTATCATTGATGTACTGATTGTTGGATCATATGGTCATAGATATAATTGATGTCTAAGGGATAATTTCATGAGGTGTCATAGTGATGTGTTTTCATGGGTTAATGATCTAGATGGATTGTTGTATATATGGGTTTATGTAAAGGTTGATTGATGTTGTCTTATCTTGGTTGATAGGAAGTACCAAATGGATGAACTCCAAAGTGGTTCCCTCATGGTGAAATCCCTCATGGGAAGACGCTTTGTGAAATCCAAATGGTTAAGTGGTTGAGTCATTCTAGATGTGTGGTTAAGGAACCTAAGGTTGATTGTGGAGTAATGTAATGAAGATCAGTGAATTTGTAAGTGAGACTATTTTATATGGATAGTGTTCATAATGCCATTTACGGTGATATGTGGAACGTCACATAACTCCTCACGGTTAGAGAGTTATGGCCATGTGAATTTGGAGAACCCTCATGTGTTATCTAGAATCCCCTATAAGGTTAAAGAAGTCAAATTATTCTAGAAGCTCCTAGAAGAAATTTGGCTAGTCAAAGTCGTTAGTCATGGGTCAAGTGGTTGCAACAAGAAAACAATTAAAAATAAATTAGTTGCAACTAGAAGTGGAGAATTTAATATTTGTAGAAAAGTGGGTTAAAAGTGGTTAGAAGGGGGTTAGCCCCAAAAGAAGGAAGTTGGTTGAAGTTGGTTAGATCATAAACCCTATAGGAAGCTACTTGGAGAAGTATAAATAAGAGAGAAAGGATTTTGGGAGAAGGTCTATTTTGAGAAGGAATGTTATTTTTGGCATAGGCATATTGTTGGAGGAAAGGTCTAGTTTGGAAAAGACCTAATTTTGGAACACTTGAAATCGATCGAAAGAAAGAAACATGCAAAAAAAAGAATGAAAATAAGTATGCAAAGAGGGAAATCATCGTGGCACCCAAAAAAGAAAACCTAACCATGATAGGGTTAGGGTTTTGGTAGAGGTTGTAATGACTGTAATATTGTAAAATAGTATAAATAATAACCTAGGAGGTCTAGGTCGGGGTTCTGGAACTTAAGAAGGAAAAGGTTGTTGAGCTATAGAAGAGTCAAGTAGCTATATTTTGAGGGTTAGGTCATACGATGAGGAGCACGGTGTGATCTAGTCTGCCTCACAGAGGTTCCTTAACCTCACAGTACTTGTATGATTGGAGATGTAATGTGCACAACGCCATATTTTGCAGAAAACTAAATAAAGAGCAGAGAATCCAAATCTTTGTGGATGTAGCTCAAGAGGGGGTGAACCATGGTAAACCATGTGTTATCTGTAATGTTTCTTGCATGTTTACCTTTTGTTAATGGTTGTCTGGTGAATGAATAGTTAAGCTAGATATATTAGAATGCATGCATGGGATTAAAATATGAATGAATCCTAGGAATAACATGATGAATGCATGACGAAGGCATAATACACCCCCAGATCCCCACTCACTCTTATACTACAAGCACTTGAGCATTGCAGTCACCCATAAAGTTATCTCGGGTGAGACTGTGCAGTGCATTCTCTATGTTGCATTGCCTTCTAGTTTACCAGGAGGGCTGATAATTTTAGAGGGTTTTGTTGGAAATCCGTGTCGATTATTTGGGTTGGTTTTCATTGATGTCAACATTTGAAGAAAGTCTAGTCGCAAATTCTGGTAGCACAAAGGTTTGGGTAACGGACCCAAGTTTGTTTGATGTATAATGGTATGAGTTTTAATATATTTGAAGGTAAGACTATTCTATATGGATAATACATGTCATGTCATTTCCGGTGGTATGTGGAATGTCACATAACTCCTTATGGTTAGAGAGTTATGGACATGTGAAGTTGGAGAACCCTCATGAGTCATCTAGAAGCCCCAAAAGGTCAAAGTAGTCAAAGTGGTTGCAAAGAAGAAATTATTTAAATAATAAAGTGAAGTGATGAGTGTACTATAAGTCAAAGTGGATACAAAAGAAATTATTTAAATAATAAATTTAATGGATAAATTACTAATTGTACAAGTGGTTAGAAGTGGGTTAGCCCTAAAATAAGGAAAGTGGTTTAAGATGATTAGAAGGTAACCCCTTGAGGAAGCTACATAAAAGTATAAGAAATTATTTAAATAAAAAAGTGAAGTGATGAGTGTACTATAAGTCAAAGTGGATACAAAATAAATTATTTAAATAATAAAGTTAATGGAGAAATTACTAAGTGGACAGATGGTTAGAAGTGGGTTGGTCCGAAAATAAGGAAAGTGGTTTAAGATGGTTAGAAGGTAACCCCTTGAGGAAGCTACATAAAAGTATAAATAAGAGGCAAGGGTCTCTCATTTAATTACACTTGATCATATTGAATATCTACAAGTGACTGAGGTAACCAAAGCATATCTAAGGCGAATTTCAGAGGGAAGGTGAAGTAAAGAAGGTTGAAATTCAAGGGAGAATAAATTATTTTGATGATGTTTTCTAAGGTATGTTATTTATAGGTCATCTCACCATTTTTGCAATAAATTTTTTTCTAGAATGATTCAGACTGCGAAATATGGAAGTCGTTGAGGAAACATATCCAAGTAGTTGTGATAAAAATTTCATCTTGTGGGTCGTTGCATTTTTGGAGTTACACTGCGTGGAAAATAGGGTTTGTGGCTAGTCTTGGAACTAATCTAAAACAAGTGTTTTGGGTAAAAATGTCATAACGTATTCATAACATATCCAAATTTAGTAAGAAAAAATGTATTGGTTAGAGTACAATCTGTACTATTTTTTGTACCATTTTCAGATCCATACAACAAATATTTTATGCAAGCCATGTTCTACAAGTTCTCTCTCTAGAATAAGCCATAATTCAACAAGGTATGCCATTTTTTCTATAACTCCTTTTATGAGAGGTTCCAAGTAGTGAAACCTGGATTAATTTCATAAAAGACATTGAAAAACATTGTCTACTATTTTCATATCTTTGTTCATTACAAGTACATAGTTATGATTATTTCAAGTGAGGGTTGTTGACTAATCCAAAATTAGCCATGTGAGACTAAAGTAAAGTTTGATGAAAATGATAGTCTCTTGTTGTTAAAGTTAAGGAAGGTTTGCAGTTATGTGATCATATACACCAGGTATGTTACAAAGTTACAAATCAGATTTGGATGATGAAATTGATGAGGGATTTTGGTTGAGGTACATGTTGGGTACATGTTTGAGACAAGTAGTTGATGAGTTGGCACATAAATGAGGTGTATAGTTGATGATGTTGGTACATCTTGATAAGTCATATTTTATGTGTATTTGATGCATGATTGGTACATATTTGGCACATGGTTGATGCACTCATTGATGGTACAGATTGAGGTAGAGGTTGGTGCATGGTTGATGCACTTGTTTGTGGTACATGTTGATTACATGTTGATTGGTACAAGTTTACAAGTAGTATATCTCACAGTGATAGTGTGATAGTGGTTCTATCATTCTACTTCTACGACAAGGTGGTTGGACGGGGCAAGGACAGGTGGTTGTAGCCACCTTCCGGTTGTAGTCGGATAAAATAGGGGGTTGTAGCCAGATAATTCAAGAGTTGGAGCTTCCTTCAGTTTGTAGCCTGAGAAACTAGGGGGTTGGAGCCTCCTTCCAGTTGCAGCTGGAAAACAAAGGAATTTGATGCTTCCAATGAATGTAATTCTTAAAGAAATATAAGAAAAATCATTATGTGGTTTTCTCTCGCTTTGAGTTTCCACGTAAAAACATGGGTGTACTATGTATGTGTATGATTGCTCATTTGTTCATTAGTTATTTACTCTACAACTATTGTATGATAATGCTACATTGATATAACACTTGCATTTTATGGTTAAAAATGATTAAATTTATCTATTATTGATTCACCCCACCTCTCAGTAATCCAACAATTGGTATCAGGGCAGGTTCCTTCATGAAACAGTTTAACCATCAGAAGGAGATCGTGGATTATTTTGATAATGGAGTACCATTTTTCAATGGTCGGAATGGTTTAAAGTATGAGATGTGGAGTGGAAGGACAAAAGTATTTTTGTAGGCACAAGTGTATTATATTTGGCTATCAGTTGTTACAGTATATGATAGTTCAAAAAGGGAAAAGACTACAACCAAGAAGGAATTGAAGAAGAATAAAAAAGTAGAAATGGATTTCATCTGGGAAGGATTACCTAATCTGGTAAGAGAAAATGTTGGTAAATGTTCATCAGCCAAAGAACTTTGGGATAATTTACATGATATATATTCTTCACCCATCGCAGATTCATAAAATGCCAAAGAAGATGCAGGTAAATATCAAGAAGAAATATTGTCACCATGTCAAATAGATTCAGACGATGAAGAGTACATAATCAACAGAGGTATGTTGTTTTTCTTTAATTGTGAAAAACGCAAACATCTTGAAATAGAATTCCATGAGACAGGAAATCTAATTTAAAAGGAAGACAATTATGAAGAATAATTGATTAGTTCTTTAGATGAACTAAGAAAAGATATAGAAGAAAACAAGTCACTCAAGAAAGAATTGATGAAACAAAAGGAAAGTGTTCACATTTTTTACGAATCCCAATAGGTCATCGAGAACTTAAGAACTCAGCTAGAAGAAGCTAGAAAAATCAATAAAATATTGAATATCAAAAGAAGCATTTGGAAGCCAACATAGTAGCACAGAAGGAAGAAGAAAAAATGAGAGACAATATATTGACAAATCATCTTAAGGAAAGAACTAACGATCTAAATTAGCTTGAGGCAAAGTTTGGTCAAGAAGAGAAAGGACTTGAAGAAGAAATAATCACATTAAAAATCCAACTTGAAGAAGCGAAAAGAACAGAAGAATTCATGAAGTCTCAGATAATGAAGAAAGAAGAAGAGGTTGAGAATATTGAAGAATAAGTTGTCACATTGAGAAGTAAAATTGCCAAGCTCAACAAGAACATTGAAGAGACAGAAACATACACATCAGTAATAGAGAATGAAGAGAATCACTCTAGGTTTCTAGAAAAGAAGAATGAAGAAAATAGAAAGAGTTATGCAGAAGTACTCAAAGGAAATAATCATGGTCAACCAAAATCTAAGAAAATTATTGAAGATACATCTTCAAGAAGACCATCCATGTTCAAGCCATAAAGAAGCTTCAATCATGATCATAATCAATCAAGGAAGAAATTTATAAGGAATAAACCACAAAGAAGATCATTCACTCCCAGGTATGCTAATTTATTTTATGTTCATTGTTTTGGTTGTACTAATTTTGGACATAAGATTGCAGATTGCAGGGATTATAAAAGAAATGTTCAAGCAAGAAATGTCTATGTGACCCCACGTGACATTGAATGTTACAAATGTCATAACTATGGACACATAGCTAGTGATTGTAGAATCATGATTGATATTTCCATGAAAGAGAACATTGATATCAGATATAAGAAAGTATGGATAAGAAAACATGAAGAATAGGTGATCAAAGATCAGGTCCCAGAGATTGCAAGATTGGCAATAAAACGAGATGAAGAAAATTCTACAGAGAAAAAGAAAGATGTCAGATACAGAAAGGTTTAGAAAATAACTGAAAGAAAAGAAGGATAGGTAAACAAGGAACATGTTCAACAGATTGTACTTTCAGGCATTGTAGTGAAATATAAATCCACAGACAAAAAAAAAAAGTCAGAGCTCAGAGAGATGATGAATCTACCAATGAAGATGATGATGAATACACATCAGAGTAGGAATTGTTTTGAGCCATCCGACTTAGAGACTCCCAGGTAATATGAATATTAGATAGGGGGGCTCTATGTGATAATTGTGATAGAACAAAGAACCATCCTTCGAGCATATTGCAGAGTTTGAGTAGACAAATCCAGAGCAGTCAGTTAGCAGAAGTATAGTTTGACAGATTAATCAGTTGTAGTAGTGAAGACTTCGTGATAGTATAGTGATAAATGGGTCAACATTATGGACAGTTGTGCAGTAGATTCTTGGACAATATGGACAAATATGGATTCGTAAGAACACTTATCATGTTTGGACAGATATATGATAGTGGACGAGAGCATGGATTCATAGATTGGTTCAGAGACAAAGGAACATTATCATAATGGATGATAATTACACAGGAAATGGCTCGAACAATGCTAAAGGATTCCAAATTGACAGATATTTTTTTGGAGACATGCAGTGCATACAACAATTCACATTAAAAAAAGAGTAATTCTTAGAAACAACAATGACAAAACTCCCTACAAGCTATGGAAAGGAATACCAGCAAATGTGAAGCACTTAAGAGTATTTGGAAGCAAATGTTGCATCAAAAGAGAAGATGGAAGGATGGGAAAGTTTGACTCTCATGTGGACAAAGGAGTATTTGTTGGTTACTCAAGTACAAGGAAAGCATACAAGTGTTACAATCTGAGGTTGAAAAAAGTTGTGGAAAGCATCAATGTAACAATTGATTAAACAGGTGGATGAGAATTAAAGGAAGAAGAAAATGAATCAATGGAACAACTTTATGAAGAAGAAGAAGAAGATGAACAAGAAGTATAAGGGAAAGATGAACAAGATCAGACAGAAGTAAAAGAACAAGTTTAGAAAGTGCCTCCAAAGACAAATGAGTACAGAAGAATCATCCTTCAGATCAGATTATCGGAAACAAGGATGCATGAGTTGAGACTAGAAGAAAAATCCATTCACCAAAACAAATGCACCTAGCACTCTTATCTACGATTGAACCAAACAATTTTGAAGAGGCCAGCAAGGATGAATTATGGAATAAGACCATGGATGAAGAATTGGATCAAATAGAGAAGAATGACACTTGAGAATTGGTTCCAAGACCAAAGAATAAGAATGTCATTGGCACAAAGTGGGTGTTCAGTAATAAATTGAATGAATATGGACATGTTACAAGGAACAAAGCTATATTGGTATGTGAAGGATACGCACAGGTTGAAGGAATCAACTTTGAAGAGACATTTTCCATAGTTGCCAAAATGGAAGCAATCTGATTTCTCTTAGCTTATGCATGCTCCAAGAATATTAAAGTGTATCAAATGGACATGAAATCATCTTTTCTGAATGTGGAACTTGAAGAAGAAGTCTACATTGAACAACTGGAAAGATTTCAGTTGTCAAAGAATGCAGATTATGTGTGTAAATTGAAGAAGGCCTCGTATGGTCTAAAACAATCTCCTAAAGCATGGTACTCTAGACTGGATAAATATCTACATCAGGCGAGGTTCAGAAAAGGAAGTGCAGACAACAACCTCTACATCATGGTAACTCAAGATGGTATTTTATTAATTGAATTGTATGTTGATGATATTATTTTTGGAAGTATTGATGACAGGTTAAGACAGAAATTTGCAAAGGATATGCATAATGAATTTGAAATGTAATTATTCGGAGAACTATCCTTCTTTCTGGGTCTTCAAATATGTCAAAGCAACCAGGGAATTTTTATTTCTCAAACTAAGTATATCAGAGAAATGTTAAAGAGGTTCGGAATGGAAGATTGCAAACCAATTACCAATCCTATGCAAACCAGTTGCAAGTTGAGAAAAGATGATGATTCAAAGGCTACAGACCAGAGGGAATACATGTCAATGCTTGGTAGCTTACTATATGTGACAACATCTAGACCAAATGTAATGCAGGTAGTTGGACAGGTGGCACAATTTCAAGTAGCACCAAAGGAATCACATGTCTTAGTAGAGAAGAGGATTTTCAGATATCTCAAAGGAATAGAAGAGTTTGGATTATGGTATCCAAAAGTAAATGGTATATCACTTATTACATACATAGATGCAGATTGGGCAGGTTGCATTGATGATCGATGAAGCATTAGTGGAGAAATATTCTACTTGGGTGAGTGTTTAGTATCTTGGATAAGCAAGAAACAATCATCATTATCTTTATATACAGTCAAAGTAGAGTATATTGTAGTAGCAGGATGTTGTACAGAGGTTCTATGGATGAAACAAACTCTGACAGATATACAGGTTGAGTATGATGAGCACATTCCAATCTATTGTGATAATACAAGTGCCAGCAGTATCTCAAAGAACCCGGTGATGCACTCCAAGATGAATCACATTCCAATCATGTATCACTTTCTATGGGAAGAGGTTGTTGAGAAGAACATCAGAGTTAAATATATGGGCACAAAAGAACAAGTGGCAAACATCTTTACAAAATTGCTTCCATGAGAATAATTTGAGTATCTTCGCTAGAGACTCAGAGTAATTTCTACTCCAAAATGAATTTTTTTGAATGCTTATCTTATATGTCTTAGATTTACACGGGGAAGCCCCATAAAGAGGAAAGTTCAGGTTGGGATATCAATTTCAGGAAGAGTTTAGTGAGGGGGAGAAGCCCCAGATGGAAAGATACATTTTCCATTGATGAAAAAGGGGGAGATATTTATCATATGCAAAGGTAAATTCTCGGAGAAATAGCATAGAGGCATGGTTCTAGGGGTAGTAATGGTCACAGGGGGAGCATGAGTGAAATGACTTCAGTATTGCACCAGAGTGTTTCCATCAATGCCAAAGGGGGAGATTGTTGACTATTTGCGTTGGTTATCATTGATGTCAACCTTTGAAGAAATTCTGGTAGGGAATTTCGGTAGCACAATGGTTTGGGTAATGGACCCAAGTTTGTTTGATGGATAATTGTATGAGTTTTTTGTAGGTAGGTCTATTCTAGATTAATAGTACATGTCATTCCATTTCTGGTGGTATGTGGAACATCACATAACTCCTCATAGTTAGAGAGTAATGGCCATGTGAAGTTGGAGAACCCTCATGAGTCATCTAGAAGCCCCAAAAGATCAAAGTAGTCAAAGTGGTTGCAAAGAAGAAAGTATTTAAATAATAAAGTGAAGTGATGAGTGTACTATAAGTTAAAGTAGATACAAAATAAATTATTTAAATAATAAAGTTAATGGATAAATTCCTAAGTGGACAAGTGGTTAAAAGTGGGTTACCCCTAAAATAAGGAAAGTGGTTTAAGATGGTTAGAAGGTAACCCCTTGAGGAAGCTACATAAAAGTATAAGAAATTATTTAAATAATAAAGTGAAGTAATGAATGTACTATAAGAAAAGTGGATACAAAAGAAATTATTTAAATAATAAAGTTAATGGATAAATTACTAAGTGGACAAGTGGTTAGAAGTGGGTTATCCCTAAAATAAGGAAAGTGGTTTAAGATGGTTAGAAGGTAACCCCTTGAGGAAGATATATAAAAGTATAAATAAGAGGCAAGGGTCTCTCATTTAACTACACTTGAGCATATTGAATATCTATAATTGATTGAGGTAACCAAAGGATATCTAAGGCGAATTTCAGAGGGAAGGTGAAGTAAAGAAGGATGAAATTCAAGGGAGTATAAATTCTTTTGATGATGCTTTCTAAGGTATGTTATTTACAGGTCATCTCACCATTTTCGCAATAAATTTTTTTCTAGAATGTTTCATACTGTGAAATGTGGAGGTCGTTGAGGAAACATATCCAAGTAGTTGTGATAAAAAATTTAGCTTGTGGATCGTTTCATTTTTGGAGTTACACTCTGTGGAAAATAGGGTTTGTGGCTAGTCCTGAAACTAGTCTAAAACAAGTGTTTCGGGTAAAAACATCATAACTTACTCATAAAAGATCCAAATTCAGTAAGAAAAAATGTATTGATTAGAGTACAAGATTTAGTATTATGTGTACCATTTTCATATCCATACAACAAATATTCAGTGTGGGGCACACTCTACAAGTTCGATCTCTAGAATAAGTCAAAATTCAACAAGGTATGCCATTTTTTCTATAAATCCTTTTATGAGAGGTTCCAAGTAGTGCAACCTGGAGGAATTGCATAGAATGCATTGAAGAAAATTGTGTACTATTTTCAGATCTTTTTCATTACAAGTACATAGTTATGATTATTTCAAGTTCGGGTTGTTGACTAATCCAAAATTAGTCATGTGAGACTAAAGTAAATTTTGATGAAAATGCCAGTCTTGTGTTGTTAAAGTTAAGGAAGGTTTGCAAGTATGTGATCATATACACTAGGTATATTACAAAGTTACAAATCATATTTGGATGATGAAATTGATGAGGGTTTTTGGTTGAGGTACATGTTTGAGACAAGTAGTTGATGAGTTGGCACATACATGAGGTGTATAGTTGATGGTGTTGGTACATCTTGATGAGTCATAGATTATGTGTATTTGATGCATGATTGGTACATATTTGGTGCATGGTTGATGCTCATTTGTTCATTGTTTATTTACTCTGCAACTATTGGATGATAATTCTACATTAATATAACACTTGCATTTTATGGTTAAAAAGGATTAAATTGCTCTATTACTTATTCACCCCCCCTCTCAGTAATCCAACAACTTGTTCAGAGTTGAACCTGAGTCATACCAAGAGTAGAAGTGAGAGATTAAACCAACAAATGGTTTCGTTTCCAGTTGGAACTGCATAGGATTGAGTGGAAGGGATCCATGGAAGAATCACACAGAGAATAAAGGTATAAAAAGGAATCTTCGGGCCATGGAATCCAACAAAGGCGAAGATTGAAATATGGTTGAAAACAAAGGAACTTGATTTTGCGTAGAAGGATAACATAAACCCTAAGTTAACGTCGTCCAAATATCTAGATAAATACATGTTTATCGAGTTGCATGAGGTATTTTTTTGTGATTTTCCGCATTTCTTGTAGGAGTGGCTATTGAGGTTAAAAGACAACCACCTAACAAATAAAATCAGATAGTTGGAGTGGAATCATGTAGATATCGTGTAGTTACAACAAGTTAACAACAAATTTATGCGTGCAATAGATTTCTGGTTACACAATATTGTTGCATGGTTTATCATTGAATTTGTAATAAATACCGCGCAGTCTTACAGCATAGCAGAGCATGATTTTCTAAAATGACCTAGAGGTAGGTATATCATATTGTTGTATACTTCAATAAATATTTTCTTGTATAACAACGATGTGATGACCATTTAATCAGACAACTAAACTTCCTTGCATGCATGGGGTAAGGGGGGAAGCATTGACAAGAGGTGGAGAAATGGAGGAAGAAATGGATAAGGGAAAGAAGAAGGAGGTCATGGACCCAGTCATGATGGAGGAAGACCATATAAGGAAGATAATAGAAACAGCTGGAAAGACGTGCAATGGAGCACCCTACCAATATAAGATGAATAAAAAGAAGAGAGCCATAGCTAATAGAGAGGGCTTGGCAAGTGATGAAGAAGAGGTAGAGGATCTTCAAGCTGTGGAGAAGATTGAGGAAATCCTTCGCGTAACATATGAAAGGAATACATGAGGTACAAGGGAAGGAACAAAAGGAGGAACTCCAATCCAAGTCACTGTCAGTGTGGAACCTCTAACCCCATGTGCGACTAACACACCAGAAAGAAAACCACCATTTAGACAACTGGATTTTAGTGGAATAAAGATAGCATGAAACAAATCCAGTCAAGGAGCAGCAACTGGAGGAACCAGTTCAAAAAGTAACAGTCAAATATCTACACCATACAGAGGTAGTAGTTCAACACCATTTAAAATGGAAGGACATGATCCCACGATTAGGTCACCGGAATTTTTGGGAGAGGCATCAGAGGACCTGAAAAACACTTATTCATCTATGAGAAGATATGGAAAGAAAATCAAATCACAGATGAGGATACAAAACTTGCACAGTTATCTATCACTCTAATAGATCACACATTGGATTGGTACATGAGCCTAGATGTAAATAGTCCACCAGGAATAACAAGGACTATTGCAAATGTGAAAAAACTATTGATAAATGAATTTCAAAATCCTAGCTCAAAATATCAGTACATGAATGAGATGATTGGAATCGGGAAAAAACCAGGTGAGTTTGTTTGGGAGATTGATTATAGGTTTAAGAGTATCAAAGGTAAGTTGAAGTATGAAATGACTGACATGCAACATAGAAACTTATTTTTGAATTCACTATTACCACATTTGAAATACACATTAAGACATCAGAAGTTCCAAACTCAGGCAGAGGCTCTGCAAGCAACATTACAACTGCAAGAGAATTGGTATCAGAAGATTGATCCAGCCATAGAGGAGATGAAGGAGGATATGAACAAACTAACGTTTCAACTTAACTAGAATAAGGAAAAAGAGAAAAGAGAAATTGTTTGGTGTACCACATGCAGGACAAAAGGACACCACAAGAACGAATGTCCAACTATCATTCAGTACATGTCATTATGAGTACCAAACCCTTTTCCAACAAGAGGACCATGGTGCGAGATTTGTAAAACACATGGGCATGACCCATATCATTTTCTAATGATGCAGAAGTATCGAAAAGTACCCAAAAGTTCATACTGCATTTTTTGCAAGTCAATGAGTCATGATGATAAAGATTGTAGGAAAATGGAGATAATGAGAGAAATAACTTCAAATAATTATAGGGTGCAAGAAGAAATGATGACAGGACAAGCTCCACCTCAGTTCAACCAAGTACCACCACCATATAAAAATGTGCAACAACAATATAACATTGTGCAAATGCAATACACCAATGTGCAACCACAGTATAACCCCACGCAATACAACCAGGTACCTAAGTACAATGCATTGAGAGGAGATCGAGGGGGATACAGAGGTGGAGAATGAGGAAGAGGAGGATTTGGATGATTTATAGGTCCAGTAGTGTGCCACAACTGCCAAGATCTAGGAAATTATGCAAGGGAGTGTCCACTTCCACCAGCCACATGTATGTATTGTTGCACAGTAGATCATGATACAAAATATTGTACAAAAATCTTGGGAAAGATCCAAGAAAAGAGGAACCAGGACAACCAGAATGTACAATGGATTTCTACAGAATCTAGGGATGATGGAAGAAACATCAACATAGTCACATGAGGAGGATCCAAGATAGGAGCTGATGCAGTAAGACAAGATCCAACGCAACACCAATGGGTGAAGAATAATACTAAACCATCGAATCAGTTTGATGCACGAAAAGAAAAGGAAACATTCAAGGAGGAAAGTCAAGAGTTTCTCAACCAAAAATTTTCATCTACATCAAATACACAACACACTCAGAACGTACCAATGTATGAAATTCCCTCCTCAATCGATCACACCAGTGAAGCACAACCTCTAGAGCAATTACATAACATAAAAACTTTTATGCAATCTTGTGTTAAGTTATTAAAGGATCGATCATCTGTTAACATGTTACAAAATTTGCTACAAAAATATAACATAGAGGTATAAGGGAAATTAGAGAAGAAAACAGTCAATCATCTCCATAGAAGAAGAAGGACAAGCAGGGAATTCAGACTGAATGCCAACATTGGAGATTTCAATATGGGTGATATTATACTGGACTTAGGCTCTGAAGTAAATTTTTTACCTAAGAAGACATGGCAGTGCATGGGAGAACCCACACTAGGCTATTCACCTATCTAGTTTAAATTAGCAAATCAACATAGAGTGCTACTAATCGGAAGGCTTAAAGGTGTGACAGTAGATTTCAGGGATGATTTTAGGGGCTAAATTTTGCTCATGGGCTAATTTTCCAATATTTTTCCCAAAACAATATTCGCTCTTCTAAAAATGATTCACCCAAATTTTATAAGATAAAATTATTTTACCTTAAAAATCGCCAAAATTTTATACAAACTATATAAAATACTTAGAGATTTGAATACTTTTACAAAAAAATCGCCAAACATTTTATAGTTGGCATATGAAGGATTAGTAAGATTCGCTAAGGTTTCTACATTTAAAAAAAATATCCATCCTTAAAATCATCCCTAGTAGATTTGGATGGAGTGCGCACTATGGAAGATTTTGAAGTAATAGAGATGGTAGATGGTACAACACCTTACCCAAAATTGCTTGTACTAGATTGGGAATTTGATAGCCAGGCCATAATCAACTTGAATATCAGAAAAATGACATTTGACTCAGGGGAATATAGAGTCATTGTGCCCTTAGATCCTTCAAAAAGAGAAAGGTTTGTAGAACCCACTTGTTTAGATCTGGAGGAAATAAACCAATTGTACAGAACAACCACACGAGAAGAAAATTATTTCAACCAAACTACAGATGGGGTACTCAACTGGAGAAGCGTCACACCATGTGCTTCCGACTCAGATAGAAGTTTGGATAATTGACAAGGGATATTACATGAAGTTTCCACAAGAAGGTGCTCAAGAATAGAGCATGCAGTAAGATGGGTTGGTACAAAGATAAGAGAAACTCCCAGTTTTCATGGGGTAAACAACCAAGAGGAATTTATGACAAAATATGAAGACGAAGTATTAGAAAATCATAGTCTCTTAGCCCTATATATTTCACTCAATGCTACAACTATAATATGGTGGGGTGGGCACAAAGAAACAATTCAAGACTGGTACCAATGTAAATGGTTACTGCACATTAGATTTGGTGCGGAATAGGGGAGAAATAAAATGCATAGGTATGATGGGAAATTAACACCAACAGAACACTCGGAGAATTTGTTGGCACAGGGGTAGACCCAGGGTTCAGCTCCAAGAGCGCACCAACAAGCCCTAATTACTGGCCCTTTCGGCAACACCTACGAAGCAGATGCAGTCTCACCTGAAGCAGTTATGAGGGGGTTGCAGGACAACGATGTCTACAACCAAAGGGAATATCAAGTGGATCTAACACAAGAACAACACATCGTTCATATATCAATTATCAACTTATATCTATTATGCACATCTAATTATCATATCTAACGAAATAGTGCAATCATAATATATCAATGACAGAGATAGATTACCAATCACACACAACACAAAATATACGTGGTTCACCCTCTCTCTAGGGCTACGTCCACATAACTGTGTTATAATATATTAAGGTAAAGCATACAGTTCTTGTTTGTTCTCTTAGCTGGCATATCTTCTTTATTCTCCTCTCTTTCTCTCCCCTCCCTGCACACCCAGCTGGAGGGTTCATCCTCGCACCCAGCTAAAGATCTTATAATACCAGAAGGCTCTCATACTCAGCACTTCTTTCTCACACACTACTACTCACTCAATCACACAACAACAAAGACAACAACAATAATCATAACACCAACCCATCCCAGGTCCTTTAGACCTCTATTTATACATTACAATAGCCCACCGACATCCTTAGGTTGAAACATAGATGTCCAAAAAACCCTAAATACCAAAACCCTAGGTGTCTAAAACCCTAGGTCAACTTGACCCATATTTTTAGGGCTTCGCCAGACTGTCTTTCCTTCCTTCTCATGCGGTGCTCCAAAGAATCTAACAGTGGATTTTTTCACTTGCTAAGTTGTCCATGATCCTTCTTTCTTTCTTATCTGTCATCCCCGATCTCCCCGTCCAACAGCTTACTTCACTCTGTCTTTTCTGCTCTTTTGCTCACTTCGACCCAATAACAGTCACTGTGTCTTCCGCGAAGTTTGCATTCTCCCTTTTCTTCCTTGATCTTCATGTACTTCCATAACCAAGGGCCAATATGCCCCCAACACTCACCTATGACTCATTCTGAGGTACTTCAGGTCTCAGCTTCTTGTTTTACTTCGATTCTAGATTGTGCAGTGCAGCCTCTACTTTATGCTCGATGCCTCCTCTTTTTCCCTTGTGCAGACTATCTTTTATGTGTCTGGTACCCAGTTTCAACTGCACCTGGTACCTAGACCCTTTTCTTCATGCTTTTACTGAGAGCTGTGAGGCAACTAGTTTTCATAGTACAACTTCAGTCGGCTCCCATTCACCAAACCTTCCTTCCATTCTCCATTCAACGTATTCAATTGCTTAGCTCCTCCCTCTGTAACATAAGCGATCTCGTATGGCCCTAGCCAATGCGTTCTGAACTTCCCAAGATGTTTTATGAACTTGTTGTCATATACCAGTACTAGATCACCTTGTTTGAATGCCTTGTTCTTGATGTGCCTATCATGATAGGCCTTCTCTCTTTCCTTCTGAACCTATTTATGGAATCCTGCAATGAATCTATATTCCTCTAGTTCAACCAACTATGCAAGCCTCTCTTGAACAGTGCCCAGGTCGTCCATATATGTAAAGGCAACAATTCTTAGGCTTGGTACCAAATATTCCATTGGAACAATAGCTTCAAGACCATATACCAACTTGAAAGGGGTTTGCATTGTTAGTTTCTTGCAAGTATTTATATAGGCCCACAATACTGTTGGTACTCTTAAATCCCAATCATCCCTGTTCACACTGCAAATCTTGGTTAGTGTTGTTTCCAAAATCTTGTTGAATTCTTCAATTGTCCCATTTTCTTGTGGATGATATAGTGTGCTCTTCTGATGGTGGACTGCAAATTATTCAGTCAGGGCTTCAACTGTCTTATTGATGAAATGTGTTCCTTGATCACTCATAAGGATCTTTGGGCATCCAAACATGGTTATGATGTCATCAAATATGAAGCGCGATGTTGTAGTTGCGCTACAATCCTTAACTGCTCTTGCTTCGGCCCATCTGGTCAAGTACTATGTTGTTGTAATTATGTACCTTGCTCCTGTACGCTTTCCTGGTGGGTTTATAGGTCCAACAAAGTCAATGGCCCATTTCTCAAATTCTTGTAGGGTCAGTTGTGGTGCCAATTGCATTTCATCTCTTCTGTATGGTTTCCCAACTCTTTGACATACATTGCAGTCTCTAGAATAGTCTTTAGCATCTCTGTGTAAGGTAGGCCACCAAAGGCCAGATCTAAGAACCTTTTGCGTAGTTGATTTTCCTGCATAATGTCCTCCTATAATTCCTTCATGATCTTCTGCGAGGATCAGTGTTCGTTCTGCCTCCACAACACACCTTCTCAATATCTCACCAGTTCCCATATTGTATAGTTGTTCAACTATAAGTGAGAAGTCTGCAACGTGCACTACTAGTTGTTTCTTCTTGGGAATTGTATACTCACTGGGTGCCATTCCTGTTGACAGGAACTGGACTATATCTATGAAGTGGTCATATATCTTTCTAATGGCCGATATCTATGCATCCAACAGTGCATCCTCTAAATTAGTTACCTCTTCACCATGTTCCACCCTTGACAAGTGGTAAGGTCCTTTGTTCATTCTCCCTAGCCTTACGATGATCTCAAAATCATACTCCTGAAATAGGAGAATCCATCTACACATCCTTCCCCGCAACACTGGCTTGTTGACTAGGTATTTCAGCTAGGATTGATTAGTAAACATTTTAAAGTGTCCTCCCAACAAGTAGTGGAGAAATTTTTGTAATGCATACAACATGGCTCAGTGTTGGTGTAATTAATCTCAGCAATTAATAGTTTCCTACTAGAAAAATCTAACCGGTGGTCAATATCTCTTCCTCTAGGTTGTGCTAACACAACTCCTAACATAATGGAAGATGCATAGACATGCACGTGAAACTCCTTGGTCCAATCTGGGAAACCAAAATAGGTGCAATAACCATTTTCTATTTCAGTGTGTCGAAGCTCTACTGGCATTCTTTTGTCCAACTAAACTGGTGCTGTAATCTGAGCATATCCCTTAATGAACTTCATGTAGTATCATGTGTGTCCCAATGTAGTGCGCAGTTGTTTGACTGATGTAGGAGGGGATAGATCAACTATAATTGCGATTTTGGATAGATCTACCATCAATCCTTGCTTACATACAATATGTCCTAATAGAACTCCAAAAGGTGAAAAGAAAATGCATTTCTTCAGGTTCAAGGAAATTTATCACTGCCTGAATTTATCCAACATTAGCCTTAGACATTCGATATGATTCTTTAATAAACTAAAAACAGTCCAATCATCAAAATATGCTTCTAAAAATTTATGCAGAAATTCCTTGAATGCTTCGACCACCACCCTGGAAAAGATGGTTGGGGCATTCTTCAATCCGAATGGCATTACTGTGTATTAGTAGGATCCCCATTCTATTGCAAATGTGGTCTTATGGCAATCTTCCTTGGCAATCCGGATCTGATGGTATCCTGAATATCCATCTGTAAAAGAATATACCTCTTGGCCTCCCACATTATCTAACACTTCATCAGTGAATGGTGTAGGGAAGGGGTCATGTAAATAGGCATCATTTAGCTTCCTGAGGTCTACGCAAATTTTGATCTCTCCTGTCTTCTTGTCTTGTACCACCATAGGGATAATCCACTTTGATTCTTCCAAAGGTTCTATAATCCCTGCTTCCAGCATTTTGTCAAGCTCAATCTTCACTTTTTCCTTATATTTAGGGTTCAATCTGTAGGGTCTATGTTTGAATGGTCTTGTGTTTGACTTCAAAGGGATCCTCATCTCTCCCATATGCCCTTTAATGCCCTTCATATTAGTGAACTTGGTTGGAAACAAGTCCTGATATTCATGCAGTAACTCTGTAATTTTTTCAATGGTGGCAGCATCCTAGTAATCTCCAACTTTTGCAAACTTTGGTGTCTGCTCTGTTCCAATATTGACCTTCTTAATCTTGATAGGCTTTCCAATAAATGGTAGCTCAATTCCTAGTCCTTCCACATCTCTTTAGCCTTATGTTTATGTGATGTTCACCTACCTAGGGTCATTGTCTTCATCAACATTGATTTTGTAGCCTTGCAATTTCTGGAAAGGTGCAGTCCATTCATCCTCTTCTTGCTCTAAAGAGAGGCTAAAGGCATCCTGAAATACTTTATGTCTAACAATCTGTAGTGCTTGATCTACTTAAGGAAATTGACTTTCAAACAAGAAGGTAGTTACAAAATTCTGAGTCATACCTTCACAATCCGTAGTGATGAGACTCAGCTCTACTTGGAGGTGCCAGTTGATAGGCGTCATGTCTAGTGTGTTAGTGAATTTGTACACCCATTGTTCTTGAGGAATGTTTCTCCAAGCTTCCTCACAACTCTACACATGGTCCTTTGGATAGCTTCGACCTGTATAGTGAACTTCGCAACCTTCTACTTGTGCTGAGAACTGCATTGTCATCAGAGTACGACATTGTACCCATTCCGTAATGTTGTATTTATGTGCCCCCCACCATCTTGTCGGTGTGGCTTTCAAAGCCTCATCCATTGCCAATAATCTCTGTTGTATTGGTACACTTTCTTCAAATTCTGACAAGAAGGTTTCTAAAGGATTCAGACCATCAAAGGTGGGTAAATTGCTTACTGTTGTGTCAATCCAGCGAACTTCTCTGGTTAATCTAGCACATCTTCTTGTAGATAATTCATACATCTTATTCTGCTAGTTCTCCAGTGCTTCTTATGAGCCTGATGAACATCCGTTATCACTTCTCCATCTTAATTTCCCATCAGTTGTAGGATTAATGTAGTCATGTTGTCTAGTTGTAAACTTGTATATATTTTCTAGTGCATATGTGTGGTCTTCTTCTCTAATAGGTTCTGTGTACCGCTGACCTTCATCTGGATCAAAAGGTGCAATGACCCTAAGGCCATATCTTTCAAAATTCATACGTCTTTTATTTAAATCAACCATAGTGGAATTATTGAAAGCCTAATCAATTCCTAACAGCGCGGGGTAAGGACAACTATTATCAACTATTTCAATTACCTCAAAATATGCAAATGTTCTTTCTTCTTCGATGTCCATAGGGACAAGTTCTAATCTACCAAAAGGGCTTATAGCTTGATGATTAGCCATCCTAAGCCTGATAAGGGAATAGATCAGCTTTAGTTATCCCATCAGTGCCTAGGTTTTCTTCGTCATGACATTGAACTCCGACCCTAAGTCGAGGACTACATAATCTATCTCATACTCTCATATTTGAGCATTCAAATGTAATTCCTTATTTTTCCTTCTCTTCTTACCGATTTGGTGTACTTCCCTATTTAGTAAGGGGTCTATATTTCCTAGATCATAGTGTCTGATTAAATTTTGTAACTCTTGTACAGCGCTTTCATCTTGAATCAACTTAATACAAGTATATAAATATTCCATGAGCTTTCTTACCTCTTTTCCCTCTTTTGGCGAAGCAGACTGATCAAATTCCAGAGGCATTCCATATTCTCTCACTTCTAGTCTTATCTTTAATGAGGAACCTTGGTCTCTAAATTCTTTCCTTGCTTCCTCAAACATTTGTCTTTCTTTCTTTGCATCAAACATTTGTGTCTTCTCTGTAGCTTTCCTGATTCCTGAATCTTTGGTAATATTTTCTTGGGTCAGTATGTCTTCTCCTGTAACAGTGCCTCCTCTAGTTATAATAGTGACTTTAGGGTCTTCTCCGCAAGGCTCAGTAGATATCAGTTGCACTTGCGGGTTCTGTTGAGGTCCTCGACTTTCCTAAAGCTTAGCTAGCAGCACAGGAGAAACTTCTATAACATGGTCAAACGAGTTGCAGTAGCTGCAAGTGGTACAAGGGTAATGACAATCCTTTGCAATATTTTCTGGTTGTGTGCAACTATAACAGATGATCTGTCCTCAGCCTCGATCCATTCCTCCTCGTCATCCTCTTCCTCTAAATCCACCTCGAGGATTGAAGTTTCCTCTCCTAGGAGAGTTATACTGCATAGTGTTTCCTTCTTGCTGTACTTCACCTTGAATATTATATATTTCTCTCGACCTTTCATGCATGAGATCGTAAGCCCTAAAATATCTATCATCATGTCCTATGGAATTAAAGAATGTATAGTACAAATTTGTAGGTGTCTGAACATACTTTTTCATGTAGTAGCACTCACCAGGACAATGTCTGTTTTTGCATACCTCACACCAAGGTAAGGTGACTTGCTATAAAGGGATCGAAGCTCCAGAATCCAAGTATTCATTGAATAGGGGACAGTGTTCCTTGTCATGGCCTTCTAATCTGCATCTGACACACCAGATTTCTTCTCTTTTATCCTTTCCCTTATCTTTCTTCATATCTTCGACCTGCAGAGACAAACTAGTTAGCTGACTCAAAATATGACTCATACCTGAGATGGATTATCCCATGGGGGTTGATTCTAGCTTCATGGTGATCTCCAACGCCTCATACTTTGAAGCAATCTTATGTTGAATCAGAGGGACTTTGATGTGTGGTAAGAGGGCATCAATGAACCATTCTTTGTTTTGTTCATTTGGGATCTGAAAAGTCAATCGACCTATTAAGGTTTTGATTCTCTGATCGAATTCCCAAACATGTTCGGCCACCTTTTTCTTGATCTCTTTCATCTTTGTGATACATTGTGACTCTGACTTGGGTTTCTTGAACTTTGCAATCAACGCATTCTAATCTGATTCAGTGGCTTAGGTTGTGCAATTCCTTGGACAAGCTTCATGTACCAGCTCAGTGCATGATCCCTTAGAGTAGTACTAAACTAGGTTCTTTTGATAGCTTCATCAGTGAAATTTTTAATATTCCATACGGCTTCACATAGGAACCAGTGTTGATCAGGATATTTAGATCCATCTCCCCTAAATATAGGAAGCCTCATCTCATCTACCATAGATCTTCCCAGGGTTCCTAACTGAATATGTGGTGGACTACTATTGGCAGTGCTCTGGACACTCTGGTGACTAGGATTACTCTGGTTTCTTAATACTACTAAATCAACAGGAGGGATAACAATACTTACTTCGATGGTCTGCGCAGTTTTTGAGGTTTCAGGTTCTCCCTGGTGAAGATCTTTATCTTTTCCTTCCTCTTCCCTAGCGGGTTCTGAATGTTCTTTGTCTGTCATTTCTGCCTAGGTGTCTAAAACCCTAGGTCAACTTGACCCGTATTTTCAGGGCTTCGCCAGCCTGTCCTTCCTTCCTTCTTGCGTGGTGCTCCAAAGTATCCAATAGTGGATTTTTTTTCTTGCTGAGTTGTCCACGATCCTTCTTTCTTTCTTATCTATCATCCCCAATCTCCCTTTCCAACAGATTACTTTGCTCTTTCTTTTTTTCTCTTTTGCTCACTTCGACCTAGTAACAGTCACTGTGTCTTTCATGAAGTTCGTTCTCCCTTTTCTTCCTTGATCTTCACGTACTTCCATAAATAAGGGCCAATAGAATTTCATAACACAATGGAGGAAGACACCACCAAAAGAATGGCCTCGTCATTTCATCCATACATTTGAAGGAATCCTAGAGAACTGGTATGTAGACAAGGAGATGTGCAGAGATACTACAAAATGGATAGCATTACAATAGAACTTTGTATTAGCGTTCTCATTTGAACATGAGAACCCCAAAATGGATTCAACACTGAAGTTGATATAGGGAATGATATTTACTAATGAACCATAGGTTGAAATCATGACAGAGTATCAACAACAGAGTAGACATACAGTCAAAGAACTACGTTCATGCTATCATCTTGAAGAGGGAGCACCAAATGAGGATGACCTGCGCAACATTCAGATTAAATAAATTGAAGGAGAAAGACAAGTGGAAGGTCCATATCTCGAGTTAGAAGCATTTTATGCACCAATCAAAGTTAAGAAATTCAACATTGTTACAATTGAAAATCCCAAAATGGAAAATATTGGAGACTATTGGGATGAAAAAACAGTAGAAATAATAAGAGAGTTATTGTACGAATACAGTGACATGTTCCCAACAAAATTTACAGAGATGAAAGGAATAACAAGAGAGCTAGGAGAGATGAATATACCTCTCAAAGCTAAGGCAATGCCTATCATGAAGATACCTTACAGACTAAATATGTTGTATAAGAAGAAAGTGAAAGAAGAAATTGACAGAATGTTGGAAGATGGTATCATTGAATCGGTAGAGGAATCTGAATGGATAAGTCCTATGGTAATCCAAGAAAATAAACAAGGGGGGATAAGGATATGTGTAGATCTAAGAAAACTTAATGATGCTTGATTACATGAATCTTTCCCTACCCCTTTTACAGATGAAGTCTTAGAGAATGTGGGAGGCCAAGAATCTTATTCATTTACAGATGCATTCTTAGGTTTCCATCAAGTGAAAATAGCTCCAGAGGACAGGTATAAGACTACTTTTGCTACAGAATAGGGATCCTACTAATACATAGTCATGCCATTTGGGCTGAAGAATTCACCAGCCATATTTTCAAGAGTATTCATAGTTGCTTTTAAGGAATTCATAAATTTGGTTTTAGAAGTATATCTGGATGATTGGACTGTATATAGTTTGTTAATGGACCATGTAGAAGTATTAAGGCTAATGTTGGAAAGATGCAGGAAATGCCATATATCATTGAACATCAAGAAATGCATTTGTGGGACACATTTTGGCATATTGTTGGGACATATAGTCTGTAAACAAGGTTTACTAGTGGATCCTACTAAGATTCCAGTCATTGTCAATTTACCACCACCAAATTCAGTGCGCTAATTAAGATAAACACTGGGACATACAGGCTATTATGGGAATTTTATAAAGGGGTGTGCGCAGATTACTACGCCAATGGAAAAATTGTTAAAAAATGATATCAGATTTAACTAGAATGAGGATTGTCAACAAGGATTGGACACCTTAAAAGAAAATATGGTCACAACACCTATCCTAGTATTCCCAGATTAGAAAAAGACATTTCATGTGCATGTAGATGCATCGGCCATATCACTTGGAGCAATTTTGGCACAACCATGAGTAGGGGATTTAGACCATCATATAGCTTTTGCAAGAAGAAAATTGTCAGAATCAGAGCAGAATTACAACAGCATAGAAAGAGAAGGCCTAGACATGGTATATGCACTTCAGACGTTCATACACTATTTACTGGGTAAACACTTTAAGATGTTCATAGATCATTATGCCCTCAAATATCTAGTCAACAAACCAGTGTTGGGGGGAGGATCGGTAGATGGTCATTGTTATTCCAAGAATTTGATTTTAAAGAGATTGTCAAACTAGGAAATTTGAATGCAAGACCTTATCACCAATCAAGGGTAACCAATGGAGAAGAACCTACCAACTTGGAAGACAATTTCCCGATGCGTAGTTGTTTTTAGTACAAATAGTTGATGAATACTTTGTTGATATTATTGAATACTTAAGTGCAGGGGTTGCACCAAAAGAGTTTAGCACTATACAGAAGAAAAATCTTGTAGTCAAAGTTGCAAACTATCAACTTATTGCAGGACACTTATATAAGATGGGTGCATATAGCATTTTGAGAAGATGTGTATTACAGCATGAAAGGCACAGAATTTTGGCAGAATATCATGAAGGTATAGCTAGAGGAAACTATGTAGTAAAATATACAACATAGAAGGTATTGTGTGCAGGATTATGGTGGCCAACAATCCATAGATATGCCAAGGAATACTTCCAAAAATGCAATGTTTGTTAGAGGGTTGGCAAACCCAACAAAAGGGATGAGATGTCCCTAAGACCACAAGTAACCTTGCAAGTATTTGAAAAATGGGAAATAGACTTTATAGGACCAATCGATCCACCAGCAAAAATATCATGAGCTAGATATATCATTAATGTGACTGAATACTTAACAAGATGTCAGTCGAAGCAACACCAGTAAAAGACTGCACCGTAGAGACAACAACACTCTTCTTGTTTGAGAAAGTGATCACCAAATTTGGATGTCCGAGGATTTTGATGGCTTACCAAGGCACTCACTTTATCAACAGTACCATCAAGGCTATGACTGAGGAGTTTTAATTCTATCAGCAGAAGAGTACACCATACCATCCTCGGTAAAATGGAACAGTAGAAGCCTTCCATAAGATCTTGAAAAATTCTTTGACAGAGATCTACAATGTCAACATGGATGATTGGGACTTGAAAATACCAGAAATACTATGGGATATAGGACCACATGTAAGAAGTTGACAGGGCAGACACCATTCAAATTGGTGTATGGGCAGGAAGCAGTAGTACCATTAGAATTTATGGTACCCAGTCTACGTGTAGTAACAGTTACTAACATGAAAGAAAGAGGCACAGTACATGAAAGGTTAAATCAAATAATGGATATGGAAGAGGACAATATTCTGACAATATTTCACCAGGAAGTGTAGAAAGCCAGAGACAAATCATGCATGATAAACATATTAAGAAGAAGAGTTTTAAGGAAAGAGACCTAGTCCTTCTCTATGATAGTCAAAAATTTCAACATCCTTGATCCATATTTTATGAGCAGAACGAAATGAATACAGATTATTAAAATATGCTTAACACAGAATAACAGAGATATAGTAAAAATGGTTTTCTATTCAATAAGAAAATAAGTTGAAACTGTAAAATGCAGCGGAAAACAAGCTTGTTGGAATGGTGGTAGCTTATCTTTGAGAAGAGATGTGATGGTTGCGCTCATTCACAAGAAGATGATTACAATGAGGATCTAAAGGCATTTTTAAAATAAACATGAATGTCAAAAACATTAGAAATCCAAAAACCTAACCCTAGGAGATGAGGCGCCAAAATTCATGTCGGCCCCATTTGGGTAAGTTAGTACATCAACTTCCCGGGGTCGTAACTTTTGCATATGATATTCATTTCAGACACACAATAGCCCATTGGAATGGTCTATCTGAGGAATACACATTTGTTTCTAACTATAAAAGGGCATTTCCAACTATGGCGAGCCCTAAAAACGATGTTTAGGGCCTCAAAACGGCCCTGCATGTCAGGGACCCGAAAACTAGGAAAAAAAACTGTGAAACTCGAAAACTACCAAAATGAACCAGTTCGAATAGGTGGGAAGCCATCAAAATCCATATGGATTAATACTCCCCCTTTAGGAAGAAATGGTGCCCATTGCATTGATTTCCCCATCAGATGAGGAAATTTTTGTTGAATTTGTCCCCGGGTGAGCCACTTGCCTTGGTGCAGGAGCTTCCCTGCTTTAACAACTCGATAAAGTTGGATCCTTTGATGTTGGGTGCCCTTGATCTGTGTGTCCACAATATGATCATTGGATGCATGTTGCATGCATTCAAGTTTGATCTTTTTTGGTTTCAATTGCTCTGTTATCTCTGAGGCATCCAATAATGGTGGTAAACATGACCGAAGGAGAGCCACATTGAAGACTGGGTGTAGGCCAAGGAAAGGGGGAATGTTGAGCACAAAATAATTATCACCCAAAGCCTTGGTGATGGTGTATGGCCCATACCAGAGTGGGTGAAGCTTCCGATGGGGCCTTGTAAGGAATTCTTTATACAAGTCCACCCAAAAATTTTCTCCCATCTGAAACTTATGTGGCACTCGGTGTTGATCATGGTGATGCTTGTACTTGGCATTGGAATTCTATAAATTATCCTAAACCTGTTGGTAGATTTGTTGGATCCACTCAATGAACCAGGTGGATTTGTCAGCTTCTGGTGGATAAAGGGATGAATCAACTGAGGTGTTCACCAAGGGTGGTGCAATATCCATGGGGCCCAATGGTTGGAATCCCAACCCCACCTGAAAGGGTTTGTATCCAGTTGAACTATGCAAGGCTCAGTTCTAACTATGTTGGAAATAGGGAAGACTCTCATCCATGTCCAGGGGTGCTTGTAATTGTACATGCGCGGGATATGTACGATCATCCGATTGACGACCTCAGTTTGGCCATATGTCTGGGGGTGGAAGGCAGTGGATTTGATGAGTTTGGTATCCAGCATTGACCAGAGGCTCGACTAGAATGTGTGGAGGAACTGTCTATCCCGATACGAGACAATGGTTTTTGGGATCCCAAAGTGTACTTAGACGTGTTTAAAGAAGATCTTGGCAGTGGCTTATGTGGTGATGTTCTTCTTGCAGGCGGCCAGAATCGTCATCTTGGAAAAGTGATCAACAACCACAAAAACATAGTCATTTCCCCTCTTAGTGATGGGAGGCCTGACATGTAGTCCATTGATATGGATTCCCATGGCTTGTCAAGATTAGGCAGAGGGGTGTATAGGACATGTTTCTTAGTGTTTGATTTGGAAATAGCGCAGGCGGTGCAGGACCTGATATACTTGTCGATATCTTGTCGATGTTTTGGCCAACAGAATTGTCTATTCAACACTTCCACTATATTTTCAATGCCAAAGTGTCCTGCCACCCAACTGTAGTGAGCTTCCCAAATCTGCTTCACACGCTCACTTGTTGGAACACATAGATGGACCAGACGACACAACATCTTGTCCTAAAGATGGAAATTAGCGACCACTGAGTTTGCTCCCAACATTTTGTAGGTAGTGGAGAATTCAGGGTCTATCTCATAAAGGTGGGGCCATCCGGAGGTCTCATGGATGCAAGAATCTAGCACCATGGTGAGTGTCATGACTAGAGGTCAGCTAATGAAAATAACAACTCAGTTGGTACTTCTTGTTTTATACTTGATGTTGAGGTGGAAATTTTGTAATTATGTGGACCACTTTTGATGGCAGTCATTCTGCAATTTTCCTTGGGTCTGCATGAACTATGGTGGCTTATGATCAGTGTGGATGACTGTCTCCTTCCCTAGAATGTAATGTCTCCACTGGAAACAGTCTTGCAAAATGGAGTACATTTCTTTGTCATAATTAGGGTACTTACAGACAACATCTGATAGTGTCTCACTATGATACGCCACGGGGTGGCCATGTTGAGTGAGAACAATGCCCATAGCATAGTTTGAAGCATTTGTCTCGATATCAAAGGGATGATAGAGGTCCGGTAATGAAAGTATTGGGGATGAGCACAAATGTTGCTTCAAGTCATTAAAGGCTTGTTGTTGGGACAAGCCCCACACAAATGTTTTCTTACCACCATACCTAGTTACTTGGCTGAGGGACCGTGCAATATGAGACAATCCCAACACGAACCTGAGATAGAAATTGGCGAGGCCCAAGAAGCTATGAAGCTCAGTGAATTTGGTTGGGGATGGCTAGTCACGGATGACATGGATCTTGGTTGGATCCACATGCACACCATGTTGATCAACAATGTAGCCTAATTAATGGAACCTGTCCATGCCGAAGAAGCATTTTTACAAGTTTCCATATATATTTTGTTGCTGCAAGGTGTGCAGAACCTGTTAAATATGTTGCAAGTGTTCCTCCCAAGTCTTGTTGTATATGAGGATTTCATCCAGATACACCACTAAAAAATTATCTGTGAAAGGTCACAGGATATCGTCCATCATCCTCATAAAAGTTGCTGGAGCATTTTTAAAACCAAAGGGCATGACTAACCATTCAAAAAGACCTTCTTTTGGCTTGAAGGCGGTCTTCCATACATCTGTATGTTCTATTGGGACCTAGTGGTAGCCAGACTTCAGATCAATCTTACTAAAGTATTTGACCCCGTGAGATGATCAAGGAGATCATCGATTCGGGGAATCAGGTACTGGTTCTAGACTGTGATTTTATTCAGAGACCGATAATCAATGCATAGTCTCTAGGTCTCATCTTTCTTCTGCACCAGTATGATTGGGATCCCACAAAGCAATGAGCTAGGATGTATGTGCCCCTTATGGAGCAATTCTTGGATCTATCTCTTGATCTCCTCGTTTTCTAACAATGAGCGGTGGTAGACCGACCCATTGGGTAGCGGTGCACCTGGGGTCAGATCGATGGGATGCTTGACCTAGCAGTGAAAAGGTACCTTGGTAGGAGAGGAGAAGATATCTGAGTATTCTTCTGTTGTGTGGAGAGATAAGCCACGGAGGCTTTGGATGTGGTTGCGATCTTTCTCTTACTATGAGAGCGAATCACGAAGAAGACAAATTTCCTGGTCTGAGAGATGACCTTCCTGCATTACTTGGCAGAGATCAAGGAAATAACACTAGGAGGGACTGCCTCAGGTATCCTATACAATTTCATGTTCAAAGTAATAATAATATGAGGCCTAGACTCATATATATCATGATGTTTCCATAAATAAGGTTGGCCGAAAAGAACATAACAAACTTCGAGAGGAGAAACATCACACAATACCTCGTCTTTCAAGGGCTTGATGTTGTACGACAATTGCCATTGTTGGCTAACATGGAGATCGCTTCCTTGGTGGAGCCATCCAATGGTGTAGGGTTTTGGTTGCATCATTTTCAATAGGGCTAGTCTCTTGACGACCTCTGCTGAGATGATTTTTTTCCAGCTACCGCTATCAACGATGAAGTGCACCAGGGTGGCTTTTACCCACATCTGCGAATGGAAAAGGTGCTTGTCTTCTTTTGGCTCGTCTAGTTCACCAGGTTGGAGCTTTGTGGTAGAAATGGTGGCATTGGGTTTCGCGTTAATGATCCATCTTCCCCTTTCTTGTTCTGACTCTGAGTCAGAACCCGCATCTAATTTAGAGGCCTTCACTTTGGCCACCAGCGACTGCTTTGAGCAGAAATCAGCAGTGTTATGCCAAGTGCTCTTATGGAAGTCGCACCACTTCCCGGTATCCTTCTTTATCTTTCTGGTGTCCTTCTTTTCTTGCATATTGGAATGATTGTCATGATATTATCCATCTTTGCTCTGTCCTTTTTTCTATAGTTTGGGGCTGCCCTTTCCTGGTTTTTGCTGCGAGGGGTTCCAAGGCCCAAATTGTCCCGTATTTTGTTTGAGGTTTTGCTCGATTTTGATAGCATATCGATAGGCCGCGTCCAAGGACGAGATGTCAAGAAATCCCATTTCGGTCTGGATGTATCTATGTAGAGAACCGTGATACTTGAGCACCATATTTCACTCTGAATCTTTGATACCTGGCTTGGTGCGCACGGTATGGATGATATTTGTGAAATCTACCACTGCTTGGTCTCTTTCTTGCCGCAGTGTGGTCCATTTGGTATACAAGTCATCATAACTTCCAACATGGTAGTATTTTTCCTTAATAGCATCCCTAAAGGATTCCCAGGTGGCCACAACTATAAATAATAAGGGTTCCTTTGTTTTCTTTTTCTCACAGAAATTTGCCCACTAATATTTGACATGGGGAATGGCTTTGAGGAGAGCAAAAGTAATTTTTAGTCTATTTGAAAAGTTTTGGACAGAAAAATACCCTTCTAGTAGATTCAACCACTTGTCTAAAACATCTACGTCTATTTGACCTTCAAATATAGGAATATCAAAGTTGATTTGTACCTTGAAGTGGGCGGTGCCTCCGCTCGAGGAAGATGTGTTGCTTGTTGGTATCCGCTGAAAGATTTGCACGAAACTATCCATCATCTCGTTCCTTTGTTTTGTGCAGGCTTCCTCAAGCAACATTTTGAAAGGACCTCCTGTCCCATCATATTTATTTTCTCCCACCATGAGAGCTCATTTGAGTGTGCGAGAGATTTTTTCCTCAAGAGAAACAAGATCGAGACCCAATTCTTTATACCCTGACCTCGTTGGGGACTAGCATTAAGATGACAAGGAGAAGACCACTCTGATACCACTAATCCGGATTTTATGAGCAGAATGAAATGAATACAGATTATTAAAATATGTTTAACACATAATAACAGAGATACAGTAAAACTGGTTTTCTATTCAATTTGGAACTAAGATGAAACTGTAAAATGGAGCGGAAAATAAGCTTGTCGGAATGGTGGTGTCTTATCTCAAAGAAGAGATGTGACAGTTGCACTCATTCACAATAATATGATTACAATGAGGCTATGAAGGCCTTTTTATAATAAACAAGAATGTCAAAAACCCTAGACATCCAAAAACCTAACCCTAGGAGATGAAGCACCAAAAGTCATGTGGGCCCCGTTTGGGTAAGTTAGTACATCAACTTCCTGGGGTCATAACTTTTGCATACGATCTTCATTTTAGGAAAATGATAGCTTGTTGGAAAGGTCTATATGAGGAATAAACATTTTTCTATTATTAATCTAAGGGCATTATCGATTATGGAGAGCCCTAAAACCTTTATTTAGGGCCTCAAAATAGCCCCGCAAGTCAGGGACCTGAAAACTAGGAAAAAAATTGCCAAACTTGAAAACTACCAAAATGAACCAGTTGGAATAGGTGGGAGGCCACCGAAATCCATGTGGATCAATCCTGGTAAGTTTAGAATGCATTGGCTAGGGCCATATGAAGTAAATACTTTCACAGATGGAGGACTTGTGTAGCTAAAGGATTTGGAAGGAACAAAATTGAAAGGAATGATCAACGGTAGTCGGTTGAAACTATACAGGGGCAGTCGAACTCCTAAACCTTAGAAGTTATAGCTCAATTAGAAAGACATGTATATAGTGTATTATAGCATAGATTAGGACAAAAAATGAGAAAAAGGAAATAAAATAAAATAAAAAAGAGAAAAAGGGGGAAAAATAAATACAAAAATAGAAAATGAAAGAAAAACACAAAAATACATGGAAGTTGATTGAACCATAAGAAAGTGCGAAAAAAAATCCCGCGCAATAATTACCGAGACAAACATCATAAGACAACGTGCAGGAAAAATTACAGTCATTGCATATGCACGCGAATAGTGGAAAATGATTATGATCGGGTCTATAAAAGGAGGAAAGCACACATTTACTCAACACTTAGCGATTTTTTAGCACATAGCGACGAATAGGGTGCGTACCCAAGCTAGTTGTTTATGCAAAAGAAAAAAATTGTGTGCAGTTGACAGAGAGAAACTCCACCAAATTTCAGTGTGCCAAGCCAATACATCTAGGTTACGTGGCAGGGCCAAAGGCGTAAGGAAAGAATGCAACAACCCGAGAACATGGTCAAGGTGGAGGATGTTACCACCTTAGACACACAATCAATCAACCTGACACGGGTTGAGGAAGAGACCTCCATGGCATAGCAATGAGAAATAGGGAAGAGCTTCAGTGCCTAGAATGGTATTCCGAACCCAAACCTTGAGACACCTGTGAAGCTCGTTGAAACAATGGGACCAAGACAGTCCCATGAACACAAGGAGGTGTTGGTCAAAGACATCAATGACCATCCAGATTCTGGATGGGAATAAGAGGATGTAGATGCAACAGAGGCAGGCACATCTATTGCGGGATAGAAAAGAAAGGCATAGGATGCCATGGAGATTACACTCCTCTATCTCCCAGATGCAGTCATTTCTATGGATGATATGCTTGGAAAAGTACCTAAGCTTAGGTACGCCGACCATGATGTGCACGATGCGGCCAAACTCCTAGAGTTTTTCGAGGAGAGTTGTCTCATAAACACAGGGGAAATTGGACCCATAGGCAAACTGATACTGGAGCCCACGTAGTGGATAACTGGGATATATAACTTAGGCATTATGAACCTATTGGACATACCACATTTCAGGTGCAATAAAAATGTCGAGCTCTGTTTCAAACAACTAGTCGACCGCATACATGGAGGCATCGTTTGGATGGATATGCTGGTACAAATAGATGTGGAATTGATTTCCAAGATCACAGGATTGTCCATAGTCGATGCACAGCCTGAGGAATACCTAGATAACAAGGTGCGTGAGAAAGAAATAACAAAGCAGGTCACAGCGAAGTTTGACACTACTCAAGGGAATATAGGAATTTTTATCAAGGATATTAATGAAAATGTGACAAGGTTTGCCAGCAAGCTTATGGCTTGCAAATTTTTGAGGAAATGTCGCAAAGAGGAAGTGCCAGCAAGCGTTATTGCAATAGTCACACAGTGCGTGAAGGGGGTCATGTTCAGTTGGGAACCATACCTTCTAAACCAGTTCTTAATAGACTATAGAGATGCACAAGACAATGGAACTAAGTCCCATTACTCATGGCTTATCATCCTGATAGATTTAGCAAGGTGGCAGGAGGTGAGATTCTCATCATTTATGGATAGGATGGGGATGTTTTATGAGGCCATATATGAGTCCCTCTAGTAGGAAAAGGACAATAAGACTAATCAGAAAAATAATAATGTCTTTGCAATGTTACTAGAAGAGATACAACAATGCACGATGAATGTGTGGCACATACTTTTTTGAGTGGGAATCCCTCCTACGAACTTAGCATTTAAGGGCTCTAATCATGCATGCATAAAATGACCACTTCAAAGACTTCTAATCTTTCCTATTCTCCCAAAACAAAACCCCACATTCATGCAATACAAAGGTGTAAATGAGATTCGATAACTCTACCTTAAGTCCTTCGTTTGATGTCAATCCCTTTGCTTTCACTCGCTCTTCAATTGCAAGCCTCCTCCCAAAGCTGACCTGCATTCACACATGAACAAAAAAAAAGCTGTGAACATGCATTTCATATACTAATTGTTGGGTTAGTTGTGACAATATCATAAAATAAACATTCAACTTGAACACATGATATGGCGGGACGGGAAAAGTATTCCTTTTTGTATTAATCTTTACAAGAGTAAACTTACAATATGTGGTCAGCACTGCTCCTCGAAACCGGTGCTGGGCTCCTCTTCAACTATCCTCCAACTGATTTTCTCTATACTTCTCTTTGCACAAGGATGGCTAAAGGTTGGGACAAGGGGAATGCTCAATTGGGTATAGTCTCTTTACTATGATTTTCCTCCTTTCAAATGGGACCCTTAGCCCTTTTTTTATAGGCTAGAAGGAGCTAGGTATTTGGTCGAATGACCGACCATGCATGGACAAAAGGTTTAGTTAACTTGCCCAAAGTTGTGTGTTCCATCAACAACTTTCCTTTTTCCATGCTTTTGTAGGTATAAGCAGGCTGTATTGGGGTAGCTAGTGTATACACGCATGCAGTAATGGAGCAGGGCGCATGGGCATTTATAAAGGGGGTTTTTAAGAAGAGTTGTTCAGTAGTGTTTTGGAAAAGAAGGAGTCTGAGATGGCCTGATGTCAGGTAAGTATGTCTGGTGTAAATTAGGGTTATAACAGATGCCCCCTAATGTGTGAGGTCAGAAGAGCATCTGATGGCTGAAATACATTATCAATCTTTATCAATGTACCAAACCGGTGAGCCCAGAGACCAGAATTCGGGAGGTGCCATCTGCAAAATAACAATTGTCTCACTAAAGCGGGCCTACCCATGCTCGAGATGAAATAAAATCATGGTTACCAATCAAATACACTTTAGATCCATGTCATATAACTATATAAAGTGTAGCCGCGAAAAATACATAACGGATCTACATCTCAAAATCAAAAGATATACATGTATAGTATCCATCTTCTAAAAGTTGATAAGACCTGATGGTTGGAGATGAGGTCTTCAGAGCTCGAGCAACAACTTAAAAAATATTCAAAACTCAGGTAGGAGTGTAATATGAGTGTACAACTTCACTACCCAGAGGCCTTCGACGGCTCGTCGGTCATGGACTAGAGAATATTGATGATCAGACTAAGGGCTTCATTGATTTCAAACAAAGACTTGATTGGACTTTTGGGATGGTCGGGCATGAGGGCAAGAGACAAACTGCAGAGGGGCCGACTCAGGCTTGGTAAAAACTTCCCTTGGACAATTGCACGACAAATGATGAGACTTAAGAAGCATGGCATTCACATAAGTTCACGATGCAAGAGGCAGCAAAAAATCTCCATATGTTTGGAAGAATAACCAAACGGAGGAAGACACAACTCTATGTAGCGAGAACAGCTTCCTAAGGTCATATTAAATCCCAGAGATTGAAGAACAAATAGAAGGATGTGCTTTGTCCAAGGGTGACTCAGTGTCCTTCCAATAAAAAGAAAACTTTTCCCTTCCTCTTTTTGGGGTATATTTGTTTGAGGTGCAAGGACAAGACTGATGTTCAAAGCAAGGACACTCAGAAAAAATCCCTCCTGGGGCCAAAGGTGTCAAGACGCAAAGGAAAATTGCTATAGGGCCTGCGTATAAGGCATGTTTCAGATGGTTCGATTGAGAGCAACATGGATCCGACATTAGGCCAAAGACATGGGTATGAAAATGTGATTAATAAGACACACAATGGTAATGTCCTTCGATCTAAGATTAACGAGCCCAGAGAAGGTAAGCTCGACAGTTTTTCATATATAGAGAGTCTGAAAAAACGTAAAAGGAGACTCTGATGGGGTACCTTTTTTGAAGGTAGCCTAGTCAGTTCGAAAAAGGGGTAAACTAGCACTGACAAGACGTCTATTCAAAACCATTTTAATGAGTGTGATAAAGACAAGATCACTTGGCAATTTTTTTCCTTTTTAAGGAGTCTGAAAAAGCTTAACTATGGACTCCATCAGAAATGTTCTTCTGGACCATTTTAACGAGTGTGAAATAATAAGGTCACTCGACAATCTTTTCAATTTTAGGGAGTCTAAAAAGATCTTAACTATGGACTCCGTGGGGGTTCCTTTTTCGTAAATTTAGTCCCTCAAGCACAAAAAGGGGTTAAAAGTATACCTGAGGGTACTCTTCTAGAGATCCAAATCCTCTAGAGTATACCTTTGTTCGTACAGTTGACCATCCGGACCAAAAAAGGGGTAAACTATCATCGAATAGACGTGACTTCAAATTTTAGTTTAACGAGTGTGAAAGGCCACAAGATCGCTCGGCAATCTTTTAATGTTTAAAGGGTATGAAAAGGGCTTAAAAGAAGACCCGTTATGTTTTGGGAGTCCCGAGGGTGAGGTCAAGAGTGATAAGGAATCATGCAAATGAGGCTCAAACTTGTAATCAGGAAAAACTAAAAGGGACTCTCGAGCCTATAGTCTTTAGTGACAGCTTGGACACCATAATGCAACCAAGATCTACCCAGGGCATCCATGTTACGGTGATCTCTGCCACCAAATTACGACACTTCTAAAGTAGTAATAATGGTTCTGTGTCGCAACTTGGTGGGATCGATCCTATGGAAAAACGAAAAAGACAACGAGATGCAGAAAGTGGAATCCTGACTTAAATGCAACGAGTTGGAAAAAATGACTTTTTACCAAAGGACCGTCAAAACACCCGAAAATCTCAAAAAAAAATCCCAATACCCAAAGTAATACTTCCCGTGAACATCCAAAGAAGACTTTTGAACCATCTTCAATGATTTTCAGTTTAGAAAAAATGACAAAAAGGTCTGAAAATTGACAAAAAGAGGCCAAAAGCTTTATAAATAGAAGTTGGCAGCTCATTATCACCATTGTTAATTCAGAAATTGACTAAAAGCCAAAATGGCACTTTTGTGAAAATAATTTATTCTAGGAGCCTCGGTGGACAAAGCAACCATCCACTTGGACCAAGTAAGTATAAACAACCTCATCTTGTAATCTAATTCATTATTTATGAATTTAGTTTCATTTTGGGGGGGGGCATCGACCTTCAAAAGGTCGGCCCTACGTCCACGCGGGTTTTCCTATGATATCCCATGTGTACACTCACTCTATCTTATGTCAGACCACACGTACACGTGGCTATCATCACAATAGCCCGCACGGACCCTCCATTTAGTGCAAAAAAAAATTAAAAAAGAAAGAGTTAACCCTCTTAAACTTTGGCCATGTGCAAGATGTATGTGCACTAGAGAGAAAGAGAGCATGAGGATATTAGTGCACTGGTTGGGGAAGACCCTAATGTTGTTGCTTCATTAATGCAATGTGGATTGTTGAAATTTTTTCTGTGTCCTTTCATGCGACCACAACCTAGGCTACTGAATGCATTGGTGGACTATTGGCATCCCAACGTAGAGGCCTTTATGCTAGAGGGGTAGTCATTGGTTCCAACGACAGAGGACATGTACTTTTTGACTGGCCTCTCCAAGAGAGGGGAACCAGTCAACTTCCATACGTTTCCCTCTGGGCCTCACAATATATCGGAGTTGATTGGACTCCATTGTGAGGCGGATACAAACCAGACGAGCTTGCAAGTGTCGATAAGAAAGATCTCAGACTTATCACTGCAGGCAATCATGTTCCTCATCAAATGGATTATTGGGTCTACGACTTTGCATCACGCATCCCACACATAGATGAACTGTGCATTTCAGTGCTTAAATGCACAGATTTTTTATTGGAGCACCACATTACTAGATTGTATGAAGAGGCAGCTAACAAATTGTCAGTTGCGGACTCGAAGGAACTTCTAGTTTGGAATCATTCTTTGCTCTTTCTTCTTTGAAAGAGTGCCCAGTTTCATCCCTTGAGAGGTGGTACGATGGCATCAGGCCTCTCTTCCTGCTATATGAAGATGCGCAGTGTTGTTGCCACGACAAGGGGTAGGAAGGACCAATGAGTTCTTTGATGACAACTTTTTTCCTTGGTTGTCGCGACAAATCCCAGTCATAGAGGATTATTGATGCAGGAGCATCGCCGACTCATCAAGCGAGCCAGCGTGGAAGCGGAAGACAGCTAGATAAGCCAGCACAGATTTTGAAATTGCCTTGGAAGTTGTTGCGCAAATCTTAAATGAGTCATTTAAGATGAATCGCACTTATGTATTGTAATTGACCTTGAGCAGATAGCTCTCGTCCTTTAGTAGATAACCGACATTAAAATAGTTAATGCAAGTAGGTAGAATTTAATTCTAGATTTGATAGCTTTAGAGCACAAGAGGGAAACGGGATATAGACACCCTCATTGTACATTGTAACATAATTCAGAAGCAGGAAGAGCAAGCAGAGAGTTGTATAGAGAACACCCATGTACTGATATTTGAATTAATAGAAGAAGATTGGTTCAAATTCATGGTTTTGTGTTAAATTCTCTCTGTGTTGATGTTGATATGCTCATGAATGTTTGATTCCTGTTATACATTGCTTTCATTTGTTTTGTATGTGATTTCATGTATGAATTGAAGTCTGAGAGAGAGATGGAATGAGTTTCAATTGTTTCTCTATTTTGAGCCAGAGATTCCTGCAAGGAGTGCAGTCGAATTGTCTACAAGGAGTGTGTAGACACGGGGTTCAGATAGAGATAACTTTTGTCTCATTCGTCCCAAAGTGTAGTTGGGTCCAGGAGCCATGCAAGGAGTGCGCAGGCCAGGTGAAAGTCTCAAGGTTGCGAACCTGAGTGAAGCTTTGAAGGACTACTGCTGCAAGCATGCGCAGAGTCGAAGAGACTCAACACTTAGACGGAGTTGAAGGGTTGTCGCAAGGGGTGCATGCAAGGGATTTTCCTGAAGGAATCGAAAGTCATAGGAAAGCTCAGGAAGGATAGGTCTTTGAATTCGTCGAAGGATTGCACAGAGAAGTTGTGCTTGAAGTGTTCAAGCAGAAGCGTCACAAGTTTGCGCGCAGGTGAACAAGTCTTCATGGAGGAAGTACTTGATTCATTTCGCAGAGTTTCATTGGAAGAAATAGATGGTCGAAATTCTCCGAGGAGAATTCGTGAATCACCGCAAGCCGTTAGATCTTGGAAAGGTGCAGGGAAGGTAAGTCAACGTATTCCCAAAAGGTTCCAAGCTCAGGAGGGGCAGAGCCGTTGATCAAGATCACGAGGGTTGTTGAATTCACGCGTATATCGTGGATCGGGGTTTCATGAGTCGAAGCTCCAAATTATTGCAACAGGAATTTCGATATCGTGATCTGTGATATCCCGACGAGTCCAGAGTCGTTCATCATTTTGGATGCATGTTGGAGGATCCAAAGAAGTCTGGGTTTGGCCTATCGGAGGTTTCGAAGATGAGATATTTTTACAGCTTCGAATCGCGACTCGCGATATCCTGACGATGACGTAAACAGTGTGGGGCCACAGGAAGTTAGTGGAAGATAGGTGGCATAAGTCATCGGGGTTTCACAGCAAGAAGCGTCGAGGCATTAGCATCAGGACTTACGATCCCGCGAAGTCTGAAACCTCGATAGAAGTGACAGGAAGTTGAAGGGACAGCACATGCGTGTGTCAGAGTTTCGGTGCATTGGGCATCGGGAGTCGGAGAATCGAGTCGCTGACGTCGCGAGTAGAGAAATCGCGATAGAACAGAAGTCCCGACAGGGTAAAGGTGAGGTCAGTGTTGAATTAGGCATCGGTTCTCGGCGATCCGTGGGTACAGCGCTCGACCTTTGGAGTCGCGAAGTTGCGAGTTTCGATTTCCCGATAAGTAGAAAAAGGGGGAATCGCGCTAAGTGTTCTGTGGGTGAATATTTTCCGATAGGCAAATAGAGGAACACTTTCAGTTCTTCAGGCCAAGGGAAGAGAAGATCCTGTGTGCGCGCATGGACCTTCCGACCTACGGGTGGTGAAGGGGTCGCGTTGCTGTCAAGTGGTATCAGAGCTAAGGAAGGTTCTTTGCTTTTTGTAGCAGAGAAGAGAATTCACCATGCCGCCTAGGAGAAGGGACGCACAATCACCCGATCCAGAGGATAGGGAGATGCGAAGAAGAGGCAGGCAGGTAACAAATCCAGAAATGGAGAGACAAATGTGTGATCTCCGAGAGAGACTCGAGGACATGGAGACAATGCAAAGACACACAGCTAGTGCAGGGGATCTGAGTGATTCCGATAGTGAAATAGAAGCTGAACGAGAAGAGGAAGTTGCAGCCGAAGATGTAGCGAATGAACGTCTAATCAAAGCTATTTCCAGGATGGGTGCAAGAGAAAAGATGGACATTCTAGTTTACGAGGGAAACTTGGATGCGGAGGAGCTTCTAGATTGGATAAGAGCTCTCAAAACATACTTCGATTATGAAGATGTTGAAGAGGATAAGAAATTTAGGCATGCTGTCACGCGCTTGAAGGGACATGCAGCATTATGGTGGGACGAGCTACAAGCAGATAGACGCTGCAAAGGTATGCAGAAAATCAAGAGTTGGGATTGAATGATTGCAAAGATGAAGGCAAAATTCATCCCGAGAGACTATAAAATTACTCTGTTCAGGAGGATGCAGAACCTGAGGCAAAAACTGATGACAGTGAAAGAACACACTGAAGAATTCTATCGACTGAACATCAGGGCAGGTCATCGGGAGAGCAATGATGAGAAGGTTGCCAGGTATATGAATGGCCTGAGATACGATATTCAGGATGAGATGAGCATGGTAACCATCCGAACTGTGCAGGATGCTTATCAAATGGCTTTGAAAGCTGAAGAGAAGCTGAGCCATAAGAAGAGTCAGAGGGGTCGAGGCAGAAGCCAGTCCAGAGGCAAAGCAGTTGCCTAGGACAAATATCAGAAGCCCAAGGAGGAATGGAAGAAACCTCAAACTCATACTGAGAGAGGTGGAACCTCACAGAGAGGGCCATATTTTGAACATAAAGGACAACACAATGAGCAGAGGGGAGATTATGCTGACGCAAACACTTTTCCTCATACCAGAGGCAGAGGAAGAGGAAGAGGTGGAGTAATCACATGCTTCACGTGTTGAAAGAATGGGCACAAGTCTTACGAGTGTCCAGAGAAAAAGAAGGACATTGGAGAAGCTCACATCACCGAAGCACAGAGGCGGGATGTTGAGGCCGAAGACATAGAAGGAGGAAGATCGCTTATGATGCGAAAAGTCCTTTTGACACCCGAGAAGGAGGTGGAAAGTTCAGACCAAAGGACCAGACTTTTTAGGACAACTTGCAAAACCAAGGATAGGGTATGCAAGGTTATCGTGGACAGCGGTAGCACAGATAATCTCGTTTCAACCGAGATGGTAGAAAAGCTGGAGTTGGAGACGACTGATCATCCAAGCCCATACAGAGTTTTGTGGCTACAGAAGGGACACCAGGTAACTGTTACTAAACAATGCTTGGTTGAATTCAAAATAGGAGGGTATAATGATAAAGTACTATGTGATGTCATTACTATGGATGTTTTTCATCTATTGTTGGGCAGACCATGGCAATATGACAGAAATGTGATTCATGACTGGAGAATGAACACATATACTTTAGAGAAGAATGGGAGAACCCATATGTTGCTTCCAATAAAATATAAGGAGGTGAAGCTGGAAGTAAGCAACACAATACTTCTCATGAGTGGGAAGGAACCTCTTACGGAGGTGAAGAAGAAAGAAGATCCACAATTCTTTGTGGTCAGAAAGCCGAGAATTGTTCTGACTAGCACAAGAGTGGATGATTTACCAGATGAGATACAGGAACTACTGGAAGAGTTCGCTGACATCGTGGTGGACGAATTACCTCATTCGTTTCCACCGATGAGGAGTGTGAGTCATCATATAGACCTCATACCAGGAGCTAGTTTTCTTAATAAAGTCGCGTACAGGCTGATGCCGCAATAAAATGAAGAGGTTAAGAAGCAGGTCCAGGAGCTGCTAGACCAAGGATTGGTCAGGGAAAGTTTGAGCCCATGTGTCGTTCCAATGGTACTCAGTCCGAAGAAATATGGAGGTTGGAGAATGTGTACCGACTCAAGGGCAATCAATAAGATAACCATCAGGTACAGGTTTCCATTGCCGCAGATGGATGATTTAATGTATTGCTTGAGTGGGGAAAAATATTTTTCAAAGATTGATCTGAAAAGAGGATATCACCAGATTCGCATGAGAGAAGGTGATGAATGGAAGACGACCTTCAAAACCAATGAAGGACTGTATGAATGGCTAGTCATGTCGTTTGGCTTGACGAATGCGTCGAGTACCTTTATGAGGTTGATGAATGAAGTCCTGAGGGAATTCATCGGGAAGTTTGTCATTGTGTATCTAGATGATATACTGATATTTAGTAAGACAAAGGCTGAGCATCTGAAGCATTTGGCCATTGTAATGAAGAAGCTACAGCAGGATAAGTTGTTGATAAACATAAAGAAATCTTTGTTTATGAAGACAGAACTCATTTATCTAGGTTTTGTTATATCTTCGGATGAGTTGAGAATGGATCCAGATAAGGTAGAAGTGATTAAGAATTGGCCATCACCGAGGAATGTATTCGAGGTGAGAATTTTTCGTGGACTGGCTAGTTTCTACCGGAAATTCATCAGAAATTTCAGTGGGATTAGCGCAGCGATGATGGATACAGTCAAGAAAAGACATAAATATTTTCACTAGACTGAGAAGGCAGAGAAAATTTTCAAACTGTTGAAATGGAAGATCACGGAACAACCAGTTCTGGTGTTGCCAGATTTCCAAAAGACATTTCAAGTAAAATGTGATGCAAGCGGGTTTTCCATAGGAGTGGTCTTGAGTCAGGAAGACAGACCGATTGCATATTTCAGCAAGAAGCTGAATGAGGCGAAATTGAAGTACTCCACATATGATAAGGAATTTTATGCTACCATACATGCATTGAAAAAGTGGAGGCATTACTTGATCCAAAAGGAATTTGTTTTATATAGTGATAACCACGCATTACAGTTTGTGACTAAACAGGAGAAGTTGAATCAAAGACATGTAAAATGGGTAGAGTATATGCATAATTTCACATTTGTGATTAAGCATATTTCAGGTACTGCTAACAAAGTGGCTGGTGCTTTGAGCAGGAAGTGTTTGTTGTTGCAGGAGTTCCGAGTCAAAACGCTAGGTTTTGATAATCTTAGGGACATATACGTAGGTGATGCAGATTTTGGAGAAGCGTATGAAGCAGTTGAGAACCCATTTCTCAGAGACAGAAGCCCTTGGATAGACTATATGATCCAAGAAGGATTGATGTTCAGAGGCAATCAACTGTGTATACCAAATTGCTCCATCAGGGAGAACTTGTTAAAGGAGAAGCATAGTGGTGGATTAGCAGGACATTTTGGCCATAATAAGACGTTCGCGAAGCTGAGAAAATCATACTTTTGGCCGGGAATGCGAGTAGATGTCAAGAGATTTGTAGAACGATGTAGAGTTTGCCAGCATTTGAAGGGAAGCAAGCAGAATGCAGGGTTTTATCAGCCATTGCCCATACCAGAGAAACTGTGGGAGGCGATAAGCATGGACTTTGTATTGGGGTTGCCAAGGACACAAAGAGGTGTTGATTCAATCTTTGTGATAGTGGATAGGTTTTCTAAGATGGAAAACTTCATCCCATGCTAGAAGACCAGTGATGTGACTCACATCGCAAATCTGTTCTTCAAAGAGATCGTTCGACTTCATGGGTTGCTAAGAAGTATAGTTTCGGACAGAGACACTAAATTCATAGGGAATTTTTGGAGGACCTTATGGAAGAAGCTGGGGACTAATTTGATGTTTAGTTTAGCTTATCATCCTCAGACGGATGGACAGACGGAGGTGGTCAACAGAAGTCTGGGAGACTTGCTAAGAAGCTTGGTGACAGAGCACCATATCCAGTGGGATAGTATATTACCCCAGGCAGAGTTTGCATACAACGACTCAGTGAATCGGAGTACAGGAAAAAGTCCATTTCAGGTTGTCTATGGCATGCAGCCGAGAGGAGTTTTTGAACTGAGGTATTTAGAACAAACTGCTACTAGCAGCGCTAGTGTAGAATAATTCACTGAAGCGATGAAAGAACTTCACAGCCAGGTGAAGGAGCGACTGCTGAAGTCGATCCAAGAGTACAAGCGCAGAGAAGATCAGGATCGGAGACAACTTCAGTTTGAAGTTGGTAATATAGTTCTGGCACATTTAAGGAAAGAGAGATTCCTGAGACGAACATACAATAAGTTAAAGATGAAGAAAATTGGGCCATGTAAGGTCTTGAGAAAATTCGGAGAAAATGCTTATGAAATTGAATTATCGGATGGGATAGGAATATCTCTGATATTCAACGTCACAAATTTATACCCATATGGGGCTGGAGAAGTAAAGACTAGAGCTGAGCAGCCAGTGATCCAGTGGATGAAACAATTGCTAGTTGCAAAAAATCCGCAAATGGAATGCATACTGGATAAGAGTGTGAGCAAAAAGACCAGGAGGAAAGAATATTTTGAGTATCTGGTCAAGTGGAAGAATCATCTAGTTGAAGATTCCAGCTGGGAGAATGAAGCGAAGATACAGAAGCATGGACAGACCATGCGGGATCTCATGGACAGGAGCCCATGAAATTTTTCAAGCGAGGGAGTATGATGCAGGAGCATCGTCGACTCATCAAGCGAGCCAGCGTGGAAGAGGAAGATAGTTGGATAAGCCTGCACAGATTTTTAAATTGCCTTGGAAGTTGTTGCGCAAATCTTAAATGAGTCATTTAAGATGAAGTGCACTTATGTATTGTAATGGACCTTGAGTGGATAGCTCTCATCCTTTAGTAGATAACCGGCATTTAAAATAGTTGATGCAAGTAGGTAGAATTTAATTCTAGATTTGATAGCTTTAGAGAGCAAGAGGGAAACAGGATATAGACACCCTCATTGTACATTGTAACATAATTCAGAAGCAGGAAGAGCAAGCAGAGAGTTGTATAGAGAACACCCATGTACCGATATTTGAATTAATAGAAGAAGATTGGTTCAAATTCATGGTTTTGTGTTAAATTCTCTGTGTGTTGATGTTGATATGCTCATGAATGTTTGATTCCTGTTATACATTTCTTTCATTTTCTGTGTATGTGATTTCATGTATGAATTGAAGTCTGAGAGAGAGATGGAATGAGTTTCAATTGTTTCTCTATTTTGAACCAGAGATTCCTGCAAGGAGTGCAATCGAATTGTCTGCAAGGAGTGCGTAGACAGGGGGTTCAGATAGAGATAACTTTTGTCTCATTCGTCCCAAAGTGCAGTTGGGTCCAGGAGCCATGCAAGGAGTGCGCAAGCCAGGTGAAAGTCTCAGGGTTGTGAACCTGAGTGAAGCTTTGAAGGACTGCTGCTGCAAGCACGCGCAGAGTCGAAGAGACTCAACACTTAGACGGAGTTGAAGGGTTGTTGCAAGGGGTGCGTGCAAGGGAGTTTCCTGAAGGACTCGAAAGTCATAGGAAATATCAGGAAGCATAGGTCCTTGAATTTGTCAAAGGATTTCACAGAGAAGTTGTGCTTGAAGTGTTCAAGAAGAAGCGTCGCAAGTTTGCGCGCAGGTGAACAAGTCTTCATGGAGGAAGTACTTGATTCGTTTCGCAGAGTTTCATTGGAAGAAATAGACGGTCGAAATTATCCGAGGAGAATTCGCGAATCACCACAAGCCGTTAGATCTTGGAAAAGTGCAGGGAAGGTAAGGTGACGTATTCCCAAAAGGTTCCAAGCTCAAGAGGGGTGGAGCCGTTGATCAGGATCACGAGGGTCATTGGATTCACACGTATATCGTGGATTGGGGTTTCGTGAGTCGAAGCTCCAAATTATTGCAACAGGAATTGCGATATCGCGATCCACGATATCCCGATGAATCCAAAGTCATTCATCATTTGGGATGCATGTCGGAGGATCCAAAGAAGTCGGGGTTCAGTGTATCGGAGGTTTCGAAGACGGGATATTTTTACAACTTGGAATCGCGACTCGCGATATCCCGACGGTGATGTAAACAGTGTGGGGCCACAGGAAGTTAGTGGAAGACAGGTGTCATAAGTCATCGGGGTTTTGCAACGAGAAGCGTCGAGGCATTAGCATCAGGACTCGCGATCCCGCGAAGTCTGAAACCCCAATATAAATGACGGGAAGTTGAAGGGACAGCACACGTGTGTGTCGGAGTTTCGGTGCATCGAGCATCGGGAGTCGGAGAATCGAGTCGTTGACGTCGCGAGTAGCGAAATCGCGATAGAGCAGAAGTCCCGACAGGGTAAAGGTGAGGTCAGTGTTAACTTAGGCATCGGGTCTTGGCGATCCCTGGGTACAGTGCTCGACCTTTGGACTCGCGAAGTTGTGAGTTTCGATTTCCAAATAAGTAGAAAAAGGGGGAATCGCGCTAAGTGTTATGTGGGTGAATATTTCCCGATAGGGCAATAGAGGAACATTTTCAGTTCTTTGGGCCAAGGGAAGAGAAGATCTTGTGTGCACGTGTGGACCTTCCGACCTGCGGGTGGTGAAGGGGCCGCGTTGTTGTCAATTACCCTTATGTTGGGATTGACTTCTCAAGAGACCCTGAGTTACTAGTACCTCCTGGCGAGGAGCGAGGAGAGATGGGTAAGTTTGCATCGTTTGTTTTTTTTTGTTAAACATATGTAATTTTTATATTGTTTTTTATATATATCATTTTTTTTATACCAAATCATTTGACAGATATGTGTCTATTATGTGCAGATGTGGGCTGGTGCAACCAGTGGATTATGTGAGGAACATGCAATGTCCTCAGCTAGGGGTCGTGCCCACCACCGTAAGGGGACCGGCAGCAGCAAGAGAGCTTCCATTCGGTGAGGCTGAGAGGGTTTTGAGACGAGCAGAGCGAAATTTTACCTCTCTCACTTGCACAGTCCCCATGACAGAGTTTGAGGATCTGCCACCATCTATGCAGCCTCATGTAGTGGGGGCACCACGGACATGGGTCTGGATTTTTCGGCGTTTAGCAAACATCGTTGATTATTACAACAGGGCCCATACGCCCCGTCCTTAGTTAGCCTGGACTTTTCACGTGCCAAGGGAACTACTTGTATATTTTTTGAGGGCATAAGCCCCATGACTCGTGACTAGTCGTATTTTTTAGGCGCTTGCATCCACCTATGTACTCTGATGATTTTGATATTATATATGGATTTTTATGTCTTTTTATGTCTTATGGATTATATTTTCCTTTAAAAATGTATGTGCATGCGCATGTGTCTGTATTTCTTATATGTGTGTGAGATGTCAATCTAAGATTTGATTAGCTAGAGTATCTGTGACTTGATTTAATCTCCTAGGAACATGAAAATATGTAATATAATCAAAGCTTCGTTCTAAGAGACATACCCTAAGGAATCGTCGGTGTAAAGTAGGATCATGAACACGGTGGACTCTATTTAACTAAGACACAACTAGCTGAGTGTCTAAATAGACCCGGAGGTGAGAGATACCAAATGACAGAGCATAACGAAGCAGCTCAATAACTACGTTGTATTTGGTGACATTGTTTGTGGTGTCACCTAAACATATACCTCCTGAAGATAATAACTGGACCTGAGGTGTAAAAATTACCCAAGTTGCATAGGAAAGCCTCCAAGTGTGTCGGCTAGCACCATCTGCGTACCCAATGAACACCTATGATTCACTTGACATCTGCCAGAGTGACAAAAGATAACATCAAAAATGACACGTCCATAAAACCAAAAGAAACCAGAAAGTAATAGTACAAAGACTATACATATGTTACAAAACATTACCCAAGGTGACCTACCTATGAGTAATATTTCTTGAGGTAGAGCCCATTTCTATGGTCCGCCAAAGCATTTCCCTCAAAGTCTACCAGACGATAAGCACCCTTTTTTAGAACCTCTTTTACGATGAAAGGTCTGAACCACATGGGTTTGAATTTGCCTACCCCCAGGGAGTCCTTATCCTGGTCATAGACCAGGACAAGGTCACCTTCAGAGAAAATTCAAGGATGAACGGACTGATCATACTGACACTTGACTTTTTGTTTGTGAGCCTCATTGGCCAGGGCTTCATCACAATGCTGCTCATTAAGCTTCTCAAGGTATAATAACCGCTCTTCAAGTGGAGAAGTGTCTGGCAGTAACTGTACTGCCAACTTTAGGGACAGGATCTGACATTCTATAGGCAAGATTGCTTCCAGCCCATAAACGAGTTGAAAAGGTGAGAAACCAGTTGCAGTCTTAACAGATGTTCGGTAAGCCCATAATGTTGAGTATAACATCAAATGCCAATTTGACTTGGCGGAATTGATCGTTCGTTGTAGGATGGTCTTAAGAGATTTATTTACAGCGTCCACCTGACCATTCGCTTGGGGGTAGTAGGGTGACAAATGTTCTTGCCGCAACCCAAGCTTTGATGTTAATTCGGTCATAATTTGGTTCTAGAAGTGACTTCCATGGTCAGTGACAATCTCTCTCGAGACGCTGAACCTTGTGATTATCTGGTTGAAAAAAAAGAGAGTTGCAGTCTCTCCATCATCTTTAAACGTTGGCATAACTTCGACCCACTTTGTGAAGTATTCTATGGATACAATGATATAATGGTGCCCCCTTGCTGAAGGAGGGTTACATGTAGTGTAATCAATCACCCACTTGGTGAAGGGACCAACTGTGATGACAAGAAACATGGGAGCGGGATGTGCCCTCATCTTCCGAGAGAAGATCTAACATGGATGGCACTTCTTGATCGATTCGATACAATCTTTGATTAATGTTGGCCGGAAGTAACCGACTTGTAAAATATTTTTGGTTGTTTCCAACCCAGACAAATGACCTCCACATGCTCCAATATGGCATTCGTTAAGCATGATAACTTCTTCTTCATGAGTGAGACATCAATAAAGGATGCAATCTACACCTCGACGATACAAAGTGTCATCAAGTATGAGATAGTTCTTAGCCTGATGGTATATACAGCAATGCTCATCGCGAGAAGAAGAGGTGGGGCACTTCAAAGTCTAGAGATAGACAAGTATATCTCCATACCAGGGATCTGAAGATGCGATCAAAACATGTCTCCTCTAATAGTTGACTCTTCGAGCATAACCTCACCGGATTCAACCGGAAGTTCCGAGATGGGTTCCACAAAGACCAGTGACTTTTTGGATTTTGTCGAAACAAAATCTAAGTCAAATTTCTGAAGGACAGTTATCCATCTACTGATCTTCCTACCAATGATGCATCGTGTTAATACGTATTGAAATGGATTCACAACAACAATGACGGTGGTCTTGCGACACAAAATATAGTGACGGAACCGTTGAACAGCATGAATGGCTGCCAACGCCAATTTTTCAATATGGGAATAATTGAGTTCCAGTCCAACCAGGCCTCGGCTCAAGTAATAAATCACATATTCTAAGAGGAAGTCATCCTCCTAAACTAAGACCATACCGATAGTCGACTTTGTCGCAGCCAAGTACAATAAGAAATCTTTGTTATAATTGGGTGGCCAGAGCAGAGGGGCATTCGTGAGGGCATGTTTCAATGCATTGAATGAGTGTTGAGCGGCTTCGTCCCAATGAAAAGGGACATCTTTATTTATAAAACACATAAATCCCTTTGTGATTTCGACATAGTTGGCTATGAAACACCTCAAAAAGTTCGATTTTCCCTGTAAAATTTGGCGTTGAAGGATTGTACGCGGGGGAGGAAATTGAAGTATTACCTCCACCTTGAGAGGATCAACCATGATCCATGTTGTTGAGACTATGAAACTGAGCAGTCGTCCTGACGTTACGCAAAAGCTGCATTTGTTTGGATTCAAGCGAATCCGGAAGTAGCAACATCGCTCAAAGATAAGTCAGAGGTGTGTGAGATGATCCGTTCTCTTGCGAGATCGTGATGCTAAATCATCTAAATAGGCTTTGACTATATGCTTGAGATCATGGAAAGAAAAAGACATGGACCGCTGGAAGGTAGCTCCAGCATTTTTGAGACCAAAAGGCATCTTACAATAGGCAAATGTACCCCATAGACAGATGAACTTTGTTTTGTGTTGGTCTTCGGGTTTGATTTGTATCTGATTATATCCCGAAAAACCATCCATGGAAGAAAATCCTCGCAACCAGTGCATTCATCGACTATCTGGTCAATGAATGGTGTGGGAAAATTATCTTTTGGACAAGCTTTTTTCAAATCATGAAAATCCGTACATACACGAATCGTTCCCTGTTTGTTGTTGACCGGCATAGGATTTGACACCCATTGGGTCAAATGGATAGGATAGATAAAACTTTCTTTGAACAGTTTCTCTACTTCAACCTTAATAGCGGCTGCTTTCCTGGGATTAACTGGACAAAGCTTCTGTTGAACTGGCTTGGCATCAGGATAAGTTGTGATTTCATGTTCAACTATTTTCAGATCAATGCTTGGAATTTCCTCGTAAGGCCCGCCAAAAACGTCGCGGAATTATTTAAATAAGTCTGTGTAGATTTGAATCTCTTCGGGGAAACAATCCTCCGACGAAAACATTCTCCACGACGCCAGGGGTTTTGGATATATTAATCAGTATAGTTTCATTGATAGTTTCCATATTACCCTTGACGTAAACCTCATGCGTAGCCAAGGGATTGATAGGACAAGACCTATCTCCAGTCATAGTCAAGATGAATTCCCCTGCTTCGATTCTGCTTATCTCTGGAAGTATGATTTGTGATGGAGATCGTCCCAGGGTTTGTCCGGACTAGTCATTGGTTCAATGATTGATTCGTCTGAGGGCAAGGCTAATTCTAACGAATCAGTATCAACGAGGGAACCTTGAGCCCAAATAGACTATAGAATCTGATCTAACTCCTGTGCAGGTGTTGGATCGGTGTCAGCTGAAGCTTGCTTGACTAAAGAGTACGTTGCTTCTGCCGCAGACAAGAGCATGGACATACCATGGTGTCTTTTCCCTTCCATCATGGCTGATGGGGAAGGAATAATCCATGGATCATTGAAGTAAGTCATGCGAAACGACGAAACTTGTAAAATCTCAACCTTATGGTGGTCTGATATGAACTTCACATCTCCTTGAGGAGGTGGGTAATTGAAAGTACCCATCAAAGGTGGGCACAAACCAACCCATATGTTGACGATTCCTGGTTGAGTATTATCAATCATCGAGACCGCAGATGCCCCCAATGAAGGGTCAGGTCGGGAGAAGGACAATCGGTCAATGGTCATGATCCGGCCCTCGTGTGGAAACAACAAGACCTGGAAAACTATAGCGACCACTTCCTGCATGGAATAAGTCCAACTCCTACCTAGAAAGAGATTGAAGTCGAGGGATACATCGACTACTTCTACCTCGATGCACACGGTCTTCCCTCCTAACTGCACAGGGAAAGAGGGGATGATGCCATGTGGTCAGAATGAATGACCGTTGAAAGAGGTAAGAAGAGTAGGTGATGTAGACAAAATGGGCTGGCCAATGGCCTTCTAACATGCCAATGACATGACACATGTCGAGGTGCCCTCATCAACCACCGTGTGGAAAATGTTCCAAGTAAAAGTTTTCATGGGGTAAGCCACTACTATCTGAAATGCTACGTGGTAAGGGAGATGAGGTTTTAAGTCAGTTGTATCCAGCATGATTGTACCCGGATTACAAGTCTCGGCAGATCCTAAAGTGGCTAACAAAGCTTTCCTCTAGGAAGGGTAGCTTTGGAGGACCTCCAAAGCCGACATCGCACAAGGGGTTTGAGACAAATTCTATAGCATAGAATAGTTCTAGGTGACCCTTGTGTTTGGGTTGCGAGAAGCTTCTTGAATGCACCTTTTGGGATGCATGTCATTGTTTCACCCAAGGTCTTCTCGATCTGGAGAGGAAGAGATGGGATTTCATCTTCTTTACCTTTCTCAGAGGTGCTTGGCTTACTGTAGTCATGTGCTCTAGTCGATATAAAAGCATCACCTTTCATCAAATACACATTCACGCATGCAGGATTGTTCAAATATGGAGAGGGTCCTTGGCTGCCCCCTTCTGCGCTTGTAGAGGCTTGGGTTAGGTTTTTCCCATGTTGAAATGGATTCGTTAACACAACAGGCTACTGTTGTGAAACAAAATTTTGGGCCTCTGCAAGCCAAGGGCACTGGTGGGTTAGGTGGTCTTCTGCACACAGGTTACATGGATACTTCTCCTTTTGTTTCTCGGTGTTTCCCCCACCAAAATTATTAATGGGTTTTTTATCCCCCTTACCCTTCTTACATTGTTTTTTCTTTCCATCAGGCCGTTGGGAGGCCTTCGAATTTGTCGATTGCACACTATGTACATCCGACGTTTGGGTAGGGGGAGCAGCTGAAACAATAGTTTGGTTGGTCGATGTGTGTTGTATAGACAATTGTTGCAATTGCTTTGTCAGTTGTTCAACGGGCTTTGTTTGTGTTGAAACTACAATACCATCGGCATGTGGTCCATCTCTTTGTCTGGTTTTATCAAGTATGGATCGTGGTGCATCCGGAAAAATCTCGTACAGTAAACCAGACTGAGAATAAATTAGCTCAAGTTGTTGAGCTCTCATGATGGCATCTTCTTCAAAAAATACTCCCGACGTTGCGATGTCTTTGGATAGTTGTGGGACCAAAGACTTAAGGAACCACTCAAGCAGGAATGTTGGTGGGACTGGTACCTTAATCAAACTCTTCCAGCATCTCCATTCTTAGATGTGATCAGAGATATGGTCTACTTTTGTCTGTTCAAAATTGGCCAGCAATTCTATGCCGGCGTCGTATCTCATAGGTAATTGGAAATGGTTTAGGAACGCCATTGCCAATTCACTGAAGGAATAATATCTCGAGCGGTTGAGCTCGATGTACCACTTCACAGCACTCCCTATGAGAGTGTGTTGAAACAATTGTAGTTTCATGGAGTCGTCTTTCAATGAATTAGATGAGCACCAAATATGGAAGGTGGTCACATGATCCCCTTGATCTTCGCTAGTCTTGGCTTCAAACTTTGGTATGTTTGAACACAATTTCATCAACATAGGGGACCAACATGGATCATGAAAGATGGGGTCATTCAACAACCTTGTCAAGTCTGGCAAATGTAAGGCTGCCAAGAAAGGTAGTTTTGGTTGTTGTTGATGATAACCATGGAAAAAGGGGCCTGGAGTTTGACTGGCCCCAGGTTTCTAGGAAAAGTTGGGTTGCTGGCCGAGGTTCTGGTAAAAACCATGGCCATGACTAGCGTACGGATTTTGTGTTTGAGGAGACATCATCGGTTGATTCCCGAAATAGAACGTAGCTGGTTGGGCGTGCATTACATTCAGAGGACTTTGGGAAGGGTTGCCCCATGCCGATCCCATGGCCATAGGTACTACACCTTGCCTGGAGTTCCATTGGTTGTGAAAATAATTTCCCTAGATCGGCATTCCTGACGAGGGAACTGATCCTTGCCAAGAATTCCAAGGTCCTGATGCGGAAGACGTTCTTGGGTTTGCCCCTTGTGCAGGAATAATACCCTGCATAGGATTAGGTTGACCATAACTGGGGTTACCCCCAGTCAAGAAATTAGCTGATGAGAAATCATTGTTACCAAACACACCAAACAAAGAAAATGGTGTCGACCCTACCGACATATTATGAGAAGGTGGTCCTTGACTCCCTACTCCAAGTGAACTATGGTGTCTGTTTGGCCCGACAGATTGCAGGTGGGTACCTCCGAGTGAATGGGATGAAGAAGGTATATGACCTCCCTCGTAATGGAAAGCGTTAAAGGGAGCTGAAGTACCCCCCATGGTCCCTTACAGAGGAGATTTAGAGCTCCCTGCCCCATAAAGTGGAGTAGGATAGTACAGGGCTTGTACCTGAGCTAGGCATCCCGTATGAGAATGGAGGGCCTGTCGCACTCTGTGTGAAAGGAGCAGTGGTCGCCGCCAAAGACGGGATCGAACCATTGTTCGAGGTAGAGGCAGTCGAGACCATGGTGGCTCGGATCGACGATAGTGGGTTAGGAGGTGAAACACCCCTTGTCGTGACAGTCATAGTGGGAATAGAAGAATTTCCAAAAGAAGTGGCAACATTTGTTTCCATTGTTGTGTGACACGATCTGGCGTCCGTAACGATAAATCTCTAAGATTATGGGTGTCAAAAGACCAGTGGCTGGAGTTACGGGTGGACCGAGAGCTTCGGCTCCAAGGTCTGAAATAGTTGGTTCCTTCGGATGTTGGTCGAGCACAATTTCTTGTGACTCGGTCGCTTCAAAAGACCCTTGTTGGTTGAGCTTTTTCCTTAGTGGTGGTGGGGGTGGCTCCAGTTTAACCGGTGGCAGGACAAGAAGCCTTCATGCCTGTAAGAAGCTTGACCGAATATAATAAAGAAGAAGAGTTGGTGGATGTATCCCCAGGGTGGGGGTGAACCACGTAAATGATGTGTTGTCCTGCTTTGTGTGATGTCTTGATATGTTTATGTCTTTACTTGCTAAGTTCTTTGATATAGATAGATAGATTTGTATATGTTTTGTGCTAATAATGTATATGAATGTAGATCTGACCTATGTGAATGTGCTTAGTGCTTGAATCTGCTAGATCTAATCTACCTCTCTATGATAGTGCCTAATTACAATAGATCTGAGTTAATGATGTGATGCTCTGTTTTATCTGCACAGTAGCATAGTGGTTAAATATTGATGAATTGTCACTGCTAAGTGCTATGTTAAGTATTACACTCACATATATGTGTCTCAACTAAGGTTGAAGACACCTAAGTCTTGCAACCACCTCTGCCTCTACCTCAGGTGAGACTTTATCTTCTTCGCAGGTGTTTCCGAAAGGGCCGGTAGTTAGGGTTTTGTTGGTGTGTTGTTGTAGCAATGAACCCTGGGTCTTCTCCTGTGCCAACACTTGTCCTCAAGGAACTGCGCAAGTTCCTCCCCCCATGATGGTAGCCCTGTGATGTATGCAATGATCTCTATGTCTATTGATATGACTTGTTCCAGCCACAGGTATCCTCCATGGGTGACTTCCATCAGCTGCTTCACGCGGTTGTTTGTGTATTGGCACCTCCCAAAGTGTGAGATGTCCAACAGGCCTAGAATCCTGTTTTTGGCCAGTTTGGTTGCCCATTGGACTAGTTGGTTAATTGGTTCACCAAAGGGTCCTAAACCCACATTTTGTAGGTAAAATTTCTTGGAAAACTCTAGAAACTTGTCCGTGTTTGTCACGTCTTGGTCTGAGTACCTCAATTTCTCCATGTCGCCTAACATATTTCCTACTATACCTACCCCTTTCGGAATGCGCAACAAGACAATGGTTGTAGCATCCTACCTATGCGGTGACCTTGGTACTAGTTGTTTTCCCTTTCGCTGTGGTGGCTAACTCAAGGTTCCAACCTCCATTGTTTGCTCTTCTTCGTACTCATCTGGTTGGCCGACAACATCTTCCATTGTCCCATCATGTGGTTTTTCCAGTGTGGTTGTGTGCTACCTTTCTGGCGTAGTCATTTCTTCATGGTTCGAGACCGTCCCATTAACTCTCAGGCCTTCTTCATGGTTTCTGGGGTGCGAATGATTTCCTGAGTCCTCAACCTATTGTCCCTGTCCCCCTTCTGGTACATCCATGTCCATGTCCACTAGTGTTATCTATTGGGTTTCATCCACAAGAAGTTTGGTGTTTCCTGGTGTCATATTGTGCGATGAGATTTCATCCCCATTAGCAACTTATGGAGGTTGAAGTGGTTTCTTTTCACTTCCCAATGCTTGCGGTCGGGATTTGGCGTTGCTTCGGGGTCGTCTACTAGTTTGGTTCAATTCTCCCTGTTTGGGTGGTGCCATGGTGTTAAGGTTGTTGTTCGTTGAACATAGTCACCTCTGTAACCTCTGCAAACTTCACTCTCGGCTCTGTATACTCTATTGCTCTCTGATATTCTTAATTTCTCAATAACTTCCCCAATCTCATGTACTAGATTATATAGGAATCGTTTGAATCTTCTTAGAGATGTTACCCAATTTGTGTTTTAATTGAACCGATCCTTCCCACATAATTTCTATTAAATTCCCTTGTCATCGTCAGTTGGTGTGATTAATGCAGCCTCCCGTCAGTCATTTCTGTTATTTAAGTTTGATAGTCGTCGTCCGTTGGCAGTTATTTTCCATATCTATATTTCATGTTGTTTCCCTCTTTGTAGTGGTCATTGGCCTTTTCTACGTTTTGATATCATTTCCGAGTGTGCATGCTCATTCTCTTCTTGGTGCATTATGCATTTGTTGTTATCTTTTGTTTTCCAGGGTAGTATCTCCTCTGTGTTTTTTTTTTTTTTTAAGTGTCTAGAGGTCAACTATCCCTGTACAGCTTTAGTTGGCTCCCATTGATCATCCCTCTAAGTTATGTTCCTCCTAAATCCTTCAACTGTACAGCTCCCCTGTCTGTGACAGTCTTTACTTCGTATGGTCCTAACCAATGCATTATGAGTTTTCCTAGGTCCTGAAGGGATTTACTATCGTACACTAAGACTAAGTCTCATTCCTTGAAATCCTTCTTTTGATATGTCTGCCATGCCAAGATTTGTCCATTGCTTTCTATACTTCTTGGTGGGACCCTTCTAGAATCCTATATTCCTCCATGATCATCGGTTGATTTATCCTTTCATGTACTGTGCCTCATTCTGTCATGTTTGTAATTGATGCTACGTGCAGACTAGGTACCAAAAATTCTAATGGCACCACAAATTCTTGTCCATATACCAATCTGAATGGTGTATGTCCTGTCAATTTCTTGCATGTGGTCCTATATGCCCACAATACTGCTGGTATTTTCAAGTCCCAATCATCCCTATTTACATTGCAGATCTTCGTTAGTGCATTTTCAAGGATTTTGTTAAAGGATTCCACTGTTCCATTTGCTTGAGGATGATATGGTGTACTCTTTTGATGATGAACTTCAAATTCCTTAGTCATAGCCTTAATAGTATTGCTAATAAAGTGAGTTCCTTGGTCACCCATCAAAATCCTCGAGCAACCAAATCTAGTGATCACTTGCTCAAACAGGAAATGTGTTGTTGTCTTTGCACTGTAATATTTTACTAGTGTTCTGAAGATGCACTTCTTGATATTTAATGATATCTAGCACTGCCTGCATATTTCTAACATCAGCCGCAAGACCTCTACATGGTCTTTCAACAGACTATAGACTTTCCAATCGTCCAGATATACCTCTAAGAATTGGTGGATAAATTATTTAAATGCAGCTATGACTACTTTGGAAAATATTGTTGGTGCATTCTTCAATCCAAACGGCATGACTATATACTGGTAGGATCCCAATTCCATGGAAAAAGTATTCTTGTATATGTCCTATGGTGCTATCTTAATCTGTTGGTATCCTGAGAATCCATCGATGAATGAATAAGCTTCCTTTCCTCCTACATTCTCCAGCATTTCATCTATGAATGGGGTAGGGAATGGGTCATGTAGGCACGCATCATTCAACTTCCTCAAGTCGACACATATTCTTGTCGCCCCTTGCTTCTTCTCTTGAAATATCATCAGGCTTATCTATTCTGATTCTTCTACAGGTTCTATGATTCTAGCCTCCAACATCCTATCGATCTCAACTTTGATTTTTTTCTTATATCAGGTTTAGTCTGTATGTTCGTTGTCTGATCAATCTTTCCTCAGTTCTGAGAGGTATCTTCATTTCACCTAGCTCTCCTTCTATGCCTTAAATTTTTGTGAACATTGTTGGGAACAAGTCATTGTACTCACGTAGTATCTATGTTATACTTTCCACTGTTTGTTCATCCCAATAGTCTCCAATGTTGGTCATTTTGGGATTCTCAACTGTCTCGATGTTGAATTTATTCACCTTGATCGGTGTCATAGTCACTTATGATTCCAAAGGTGGACCTTCCACTTCTCTCTCTCCTTCAACTTCCTCAATCTAAATATCGTGTGGGTCATCTTCATCTGGTGCTTCTTCCTGCACATGGTAGCATGACAGTAGTTCTTTCACTGTCTGCCTATTTTGTTGTTGGTCTTCTGTCATAAGTTCAACTTTTGGTTCCTTAATGAATATCACCCCTCTGATTTGTTTAAGTGTTGCGTATATTTTGGGGTTATCATGCTCAAATGAGAAAGTGACTGTAAATTTTTGTTGTAATATTGTCCAGCTCATAGTTCCTCTGCACAGTTCTTGGTCTGTATACCAGTTTGTTGGGATTCCCTCTAATGTGTGCACGAAATTGTGAGGCCATTCCTCTGGTCGTTTCATTTTCCATAGCGCTCTGCACTTCTCCAAGTGTTCTACAAGTGCCCCCTGTCCATCATATTTTTGTCATTGGTTGCTTCCTTGTTCTGCACCAAACCTAATGTGCAGTAACCGCTTACATTGGTACCAGTCCTTGACTGTTTCTTTGTGCACACCCCACCATATCGCAGGTATTTCCTTGAGTGTTATATCTAGGGATAGGATTCTCTGATTTTTTAACACTTCAACCTTGTACCATGTTAAGAATGCTTCTATTTCATTCACCCCATGGAAGTTGGGAGGTTCCCTTATCTCCGTACCTACCCATCTTACTGCGCAGTATATTCTTGTGCATCTCCTTCTGGAGACCTCGTGTAACCTCTGTTTCCAATTTTATAAGCTCGTATCTGATTCCGACGCACATGAAGTGATGTTTCACCAACTGAGTACCCCATATGCAGTTGGGTTTTCATAACCTTCATCTCGCGCAGTTGTTCTATACAACTGGTTAATTTCCTCTAGGTCCAAGAAAGTAGGCTCTACGAACCTTTCCCCTTATTATGGGTCCAATGGCACAATGACTTTGTATTCTCTTGACTTGAAGGTCATCTTCCTCATCTTCAAGTTGATTCTGGCCTGGTTATCAAACGCCCAATCCAAGCCAAGAAATGTTGGATAAGATGTTGTGCCATCCACTATCTCAATTACTTTGAAGTCGGCTTTAGTCTGCACTCCATCTAGGTCTACTGTTACTCCTTTTAGTCTTCTAATTGGTAGAACTCTATGTTGATTTTCTAGTTTCAGTTGAACCAGTGAATATCCTAATGTGGGCTCCCCCATACATTTCTATGTGTTATTGGGTAATACATTAACTCCAGATCCTAAATCTAGTATGATATCTCCCATGTTAATATGTCCAATGTTAGCGTTCAACCTGAATTATGTACTTGTTCTCCTCCTTGTATGTAGGTGATTGATTGTTTTCTATTATAACTTTCCTTCTGCTTCTACGCTACATCTTTCTAGCATATTTTGTAATACTTTAACATAGGATGGATCATTTAGTAGTCTAATACATGATTGCAAAAAACCCTTAATGGTACTTACTTGTCCCATGGGTTGTGTTCCTTTGGTGTGATCCAACAATGGAGGCATCTCGTACTATAGTACTTTTTTATTATGTTGCGCGGTTGATGTCGATGCAATGTTTGGCTTCACAAATTCTTGTTTTTCTTGCTTGAATATCTCCTTCTCATTCTGTGTATCAAACTGTTTCTTTGATTTGGCATTATTCTTCACCCATTGGTGTTGTGCTGGCTCTTGCCGTACTATGTTGTTTCTCATTTTAGCTCCTCCCCATGTAAATATGTTGATGTTTCTTCCTTCATCCCTAGATTCTATTGAAATCCACTGAACATTCTGATTGTTCTGATTTCTCTTCTCGTGGATCTTCCCTAATAGTGTTGAGCATTATTCCATGTCATGATCTGATGTGCAACAATACATATAGGTCGTTGGTGGAAGTGGACATTCTCTTGCATAGTGTCCTGGTTGTTGACAATTGTGACATACCACTAGTCCTATACCTCTTCCAAATCCTCCTCTTGTTCTTCCTCCACCTCTGTAGCCAGCTCGATCCCCTTGCGGCGAGTTATACTGAGGCGCTAGTTTATACTGTGTGGTATTATAGTGTGGTTGCGCGATATTATACTGTGGTTGTGCAGTGTTGTATGGTTATTGCACAGTGTTATATTATTGTTGTGCAGTGTTGTATGGGGTTGGTACTTGATTAAACTAGGGTGTGGCTTACTTGGTCATCATTTTTTCCTGCACCCTATATGCATCTGATGTTCGTTCCCTCATCAAGTCCATGGTTCTTCAATCTCTGTCATCATGGCCTACTGATTTGCAAAAGTTGCAATATGAGCTCTTTGGTATTGTCTGGTACTTCTGCATCATTGGGAAGTGGTATGGATCATGACCCTATTTATTAGAGAGCTCACACCATAGTCCTCATGTTGGTAATGGATCTGGAATTCATGTTACCATGTACTGTGCGAATGTTGGATATTTGTTCTTACGGTGTCCTTATTTCCTAGAATTGGTACACCAAACGACTTTTCTTTTGTCCTTGTTCTTGTTCTAGTTTAGATGGAATGCTAATTTATTTAGATCCTCCTTCATCTCCTCGATGGCTGGATCTGTCTTCTAATATTTTTTCTCTTCTAGTTGCAGGGCTGTCTGCAGAGCCTCTTCCTACATCTGAAACTTTTGTTGTCGTAGTGGATATTTCAAGTGTGTTAACAATGAATTGACGAACATGTGCCTATGTTGCATATCTGTCATGATGTATTTTATCTTTCCCTTGAGTTGTTTTAATCTCTGGTCAATATCCCATACACATTCTCCTGGTTTCTGTCTGATCTCTATCATCTCGTTCATGTATTGATCCTTTGAACTCGGCTTCTGGAACTCATTTATCAGCAGCTTCTTGATATATCCAATCATTCTGGTTGTCCCTGGTAGACTGTTTGCAGCTAAACCCCTATACCAATCTAGTGTGTGATCTCTTAATGTGATAGCTAACTATGCAATTTTAGTGTCCTCATCCATGATCTATTTTTCTTCCCAAATCTTTTCACAAATAAACAGGTGATTCTCTGAGTCCTCCGACACCTCTCCTTTGAATTTTGGTAACCTAATCGTTGGATCATGTCCTGCCATCTTGAATGTTGAACTACTACCTCTGCGCAATGTAGATACTTGAATACTGCTTCCTGAACTGGCTCCCCCAATTGTTGTTCGTTGTGTAGATGTACTTCTTGTTGTATTTCTTCTCCCAAAATTCAATTGTCTAAACGGTGGTGTTCTTCATAGTGTGTTAGTCACACATGGGTTTATGGATTCCACACTGACACTGATGTGGATAGGAGTGATTCCTTCTATTTTCGATCTTGGACCTCCTATCTTCCTCTCATATGTCATACGCAAGATTTTCTCAATCTTCTCCACAACCCAGAGCTCCCCTACCTCGTCTTCATCACTTATCAAGCCTTCCCTAGCAGTTATGACTCTCTTCTTGGTGTTCACCTTATATTGGTAGGGTACTCCACTGCGCGTATTTCCAGTTTTCACCATGATCCAATTGATCTGGTCATCCTCCATCATAATTGGGTCCAATGCCTCCTCCTTCTTTCCGTTATGCCCTTCTCCTTCCATTTTTCCTTTTCCTTTCAGTGCTTCCCCCCTTCCCCCATGCATGCAAAAAAGTTTAGTTGTCTGACTCCATAATCATTAGACCTTTATTACATAGCAATATCTTAATGGAAGTATATAATGATTTGATATACCTACCTTGAGGTCCCTTCAAAAATTCTTGTCTAGTTTCTTTGTATGACTTTGTTGTGTCTACTGCAAACTCTATGATAAATCCGACAACAATGTTGTCTAGACATAAATCTACTACACGCGTAAACTTATTATCAACTCATTGTAGTTGCATGATCTCTTAAGGATTCCACTCTAGCTGTCTAATCTGATTCACAGGATGGTTGTATTTCAATATTTTTATCCACTCCCACAATATGTGTGGGAAATCACAAAAGAATACTTCATGTAAGTCGGTGAATACATACTTGTCCAAATATATGTGTGGTGTTAACTCCGGGTTTCTGTCATCTTTCTGCGCAAATGGTAATTCCTTTGTATTCAACCAGCTCTCTATCTCTACCTTCATGGAATTCCATGGTCTCAACATATCCTTTTAGATTCGCATTATTTCACCTTCTTATCATTCGTTCCCACATTCTTTTGATGCTTCTTCTGCAGATCTCATATGCTCAATCCCATTGCCTTCCAATCAGTTGGCAACAGAACCATTTGTTTGTTTTCCTTTTGTCTATCTACTCTTTTTCCATTGGTCGTGAGGGATTCTTATGGGGTATTTTGATTCTCATTGACCATTACAGATTGACCCTGGTTTAGAACTAAGAAGCTTCCCAAAAAAATCCCTTAAATATTATCGCCCCCTCTAGTAATCTAGAAGGCAACGTAGTACACGGAGTTTGCAACCTGAGATTGAGAAAGATCTGTGTTTGTATGTCGTAACATGTATTCATTCCATTTAATATCTAGTTATAACATTCATTCTATGCATGCATGAAACATACTAGATCTACTTAGTTACTTCATTCATGTAACATTCATCAACTAATCAAACACAAGGATGCATTCATTTAGTCACATAACACAGTGTTATCATGGTTCACCCCCTCCTAGGCTACATCCACAAAGATCTGGCTCTTAGGATTTTACTATAGCTGGGAATACCCCACGCCGCGTGTGGTTACAATATTAGTTATCCCTCTTTCACACGGCCTCATCAATCCCTGGAAAGTTGAATAGATCGCACCAGGCTCCTCATCCTATGATCTAACCCTTGGGATCGAGTCGCTCACTCGGTCCTTTTCTCACCAGTTGAATGAGTCATATAGTTATTATAGTTCTCTCTCCTTTTTCCCTCTTTGTCCCTGTGTGTCTCTTCCCCTCTCCTAAGTACTACTTATTTATATCTTTGGCTCACCACCCATTACAATAACCCTAACCCTGGCATCGTTAGGTCTTCCATGTATGTGTGCATGCTACTTTTCCTTCCAGTTGTCTTTTTCCTCTTGCATGATTCTCCTCCAAAAATTCCCTTTCTTTTTTATTCGGCTTGCATCCAACATGGACGCATCATGTATTTCCCTGGGAGCCATCTTAGCACAACCATGAGCTCGAGCCATGGATCATCCCATCTACTTTGCTAGAAGGAATCTATCGCAAGCTAAGCACAACTATACAACCATAGAAAGGGAGGGTTTAGATATCATTTATGGTCTACATAAGTTTAGACATTACTTGTTAGACTCTCATTTTAAATTTTTCAATGATCATTCTGTGTTAAAATATCTAGTTAACAATCTTGTCTTGGAAGGAAGAATTTGTTGATGGTTGTTACTGTTTCAGGAATTTTCATTTGAGGTAATCATCAAACCAGGAAGATCCAATAGGGGCTCTGATCACCTGTCTAGGTTAGAGTGAAGAGAAAGTGGCAGAGAAGTCGATGATCAGATCCCAGATGCAGACCTGTTCTGGGTTGAGGTCGTACCAAAATACCTGGAAGACATAGCAGTTTTCTTGAATATAGGGGCCTTCCCAGAAACATACTCTGCAACTCAAAAATTCCATATGGTGCTTCAAGCAACGGACTATCAATTTATTGTGGAGAAATTGTATAAGTTGGGCATATATAGTATCCTCAGGAGGTGTATCTTAGACCATGAAAGACAAGACATATTGTGGGAGTGACATAGTGGAGTTTCGGGAGGCCATGTTGGAGGAAAGGCCACTGCACAGAAAGTCCTCCAAGATGGATTATGGTGGGCCACACTCTTCAAGGATGCAAAGGAATATGCTATATCTTGTGACGTTTGTCAGAGAGTAGGAAAGCCATCACGACGAGAAGAATTACCTCTTCATCCAGTTCAAGCTCTGCAAGCATTTAAGAAGTGGGCAGTTGATTTCATTGGGCCGATCAACCCCACGACTAAGCACTCAAAGGCCAGGTATATTATTATCGCAACTGATTACCTTACACAATGGTTGAGGCAGTAGTTATTTAGGATTGCTTGACTGATACTGTTGTCGTGTTTATTTTTGAAAGCATTATCACTCGGTTTGGATGTCCTAGGAGTCTGACTAGTGATCAAGGTGGTCATTTTATCAGTAGTACAATAGAAAATCTCACAACAAAGTTCTTAATTCAACATCATAAAAGTATCCCTTACCATCCACAAGCCAATGGCACCGTAGAGGTGTTTAACAAGATTTTGGAGAGAGGATTAACGAAGTTTTTTTGCACAAACAAAGAATATTGGGATGATAGAGTCCTAGTCGTTTTATGGGATTACAGGAAAACTAAGAAGAAGCTCCACAATTATACTCCATTTCAACTATTCTATGGGAAAGAGGTTGTGGTACCTGCAGATTTCATTACCCCAAGTCTATACATTGCACAGATTACACATATGTCAAAGGATGGATCAGTCACGGAGAGGGTTATGGAGTTGCAAGAACTTGATGAGACCATGCTTTTAGTAGACTTTCACAAATCAATTGAGAAATCAAGGAAGAAAGATTGGCATGATATGCACATTAAGACTAAAACATTTTTTCAAGGAGATAAGGTCCTACTTTATGACAGTCGATACCAAAAACATCCAGGCAAGTTGTGCATGAATTGGTTGGGACCATTTATAGTTGCGGAGATCTGACCCTCTGGAGCAGTCAGAATCGTGCAACTAGATGGTATACTTCGGCCAGGATGGGTGAATGGCACTCACCTGAAACCCTATATTTTTCATAACTAAGCTAAAGGAATGTTTCTCTAATCCAAAGGAACATGTATAGTATCTAGATTTGAATTTTTTGCAATTTCTTTGAATTCAGTTAATAAAGTCAGAGTGTGCATTGTTGCACCATGACATGTGTTTCATTTTTTTTTCCTCCTAAGTATTATTTTGGTGTAGAACTGCTTACTCAGAAATGTAGGATCAGAAGAGCCATGAGTCCATTAAATACAGTCATTAAATGTCATGGGTACCCCTTTGTGGTCGGAGGGAGAATGAATCTACACGCAATCCTAGTCCATGTACCACACAAACCCAATCCAATCATAGCCTTTATGACTACTACAGTAACCCGTCTAAACTCTATTAAACCATAAAGTCATGATATGAAAAGATTCCATCGATATTCATGCCAGGATTCTCATTCATTCAAATAGTAAGGTCTGAAGTCGATCACGTCCCTGACCAACTTGCTCAGTAAATTCCAGGATCACCCAATAGATTTACCCCATTAAACAGTCCCATCGGACAACTCAGCTCCAAGTTGTGTCTATAGGATTAATGATGAGTGGCCTTAGAAGTTATTACAGAACTTGCCATCTAAGCCGAGTATAAGGTTGTGTGAACTCGGTGTAAGATGTATTGTTTCCTAGAGAGAAATTAGTGGCTTGCGATTTCTGAATTTTACTCATGCCTAAGCAATCCCTCGGCCCTCAGTCGTGATACCCAATTTTAGTTAGCCTGTTGAAGTCTGTTGACAGTACAAAGTCACTATACCGAGAGCTATGGGAAGCAAGAGTTCAGTTTCCAAATATGCAGTGTTGGATGAGCCATGTGATCCCCGAGTAGAGATCACGGGGGATCTTAAGGGAAAGGTTGAGCAAGTGAAACTCCTCGACCTCAACCTAACACACCAGGTCATGTTCCCACAATTGAACATCAAAGTGTTCTCGAATGTGGCTCCAGATGAGTTGGGAGGGATGCAGTTCGTGTCGAATTTGGAGTTCATCAACCTCTTCAACTCCACCATTAATGATCTCTGGGACTTTTTATTTTTCGGCAGCATGGGTGAGGTTGTGCAGTGTACTAAGTTCCTCATCATCCACATACATGAAATGAGCTTATGGATCAAGAGACGGTATCCCATACATGCAGAGGATATACATCAACTCACGGGCTTGTCCATCGAAGGCGAAGATGTATCAAAAGGATTTCAAGGCCCTAGTAAACATGGGAAGAAAAATGGAAAACCCAATTTGTATGAAAATTTTCATACTCAGAGAGGGGGGTGCACAACCAAGATTGACCCCATTCTACCCGAGACAGTTAGAACAACTTGCTATGTGATTGCTAGCAAGGTGATGTGGTCGTATTACAAGAGCGAGTGCATGTTGGATGCCTTGTCGGTAGTGGATTTTTGTGCGAATGGAGAAGTATTTAACTGTTGTAGCTACTTGTTGGAAGAAATCTTGGTCACATGCGAGGAAGCTCAGGAGAACGGTGGCACATTCACCTATGGATACCTGCTAGTTGTGTTAACCATGCTGAAGTGGACTCAACCTTTAGGAAGACCACTATCACTAGTAGACAAAGGTCAACTAGAAAAGATGTTCGAGCCTTGGCACTCAAGGTTGGACTCGGAGAACACAACCTTCAACAACACAACATTCTCAAAATGGTATAATCGGTTGATTGACGCAACTCAAAGGCTGTGAATACCTTAGGAATTGCTCAACCTAAACAAATGTAACATCGCATTCAACATGAACCGCCACCACACCTTTGTCTGGCCAAGACATGCCAAGGCAGAAGACTTCCACTACCGGATGTTTTCATTCTACTTGGATGAAGAGGCCTTTGAAAAGGAGGTCATGTCATGGCCAGGAGTGAAATGCAACCTGTGCAAGTCGGGGATGCACTACCTTCTACCAGCGGAGATTTTGAAGAAAAAGGGATAGGAAGCAGGGTTAGGATCGAGCTCGAGCCAAGAGGAGAAAAATAAATAGGTTCCAGTGCATATAGACTCAGAGGAGGAGGATGAAGAGACGTAGTCATTGCAATGCAAGAAGAGGACATTGCCCAGGTTCCTGCGGCTTCTAGAGAAAGCTATGTGTTGACGAGCGAAATCGATCGTCCGTCAACTGAGAGAGTCGAACCGGTCTGGGGTTGTCTAATAACCCAAGCCGTTTGGAATGAACCACCTTGACGGGTTTAGCGGCTCCGTTAGCCGATCTAAGGTCCTAAGAAAACAAAAAGAAAAATAATCTAAACTAAACTAATCTAACTAAAACTAAATAAAACAAACTAAACTAACTAACAATAAATAAAACAAACTATACTAACTATAAATAAAACAAACTAATACACTAATATAATTAAAACTAACTACTAAACAAACTAACTAATCTACTATCTCTACAAACTACTAACTCATACTATACTAACTACTATCTGAAATATAACTTATTTACAAAATGTACATTATCCACAATTCACAGATTTAATTAAAACTTGAAAAAACTGATTAATAACTCTACCCTCTGATTAATAACTCTGCCCTAAGATAGTAAAAGATATTTTTTGATTTTTTTTTTATAGTTTTATAAACAAGAAATAAAACAGAAAGCTATGCTAGACTAAATCACTGACCTGAACTACAAATATATCTAATCAAATCAACGAAAATAATCACAAACTAACCTGGAAATACGCTCCAGATTTGTCCCGTGTATGATGATTGTACCAGCAGATCGGAGGAAGGAAACTCGCACCGAATAATTCAAAAGATTCTCATAAACGATAGCTGCAATGCTCTTTGAGTTTATTTACAGGACAAACAAGACATAAAAATCATAACAATTGTATGATTTATAAATCTCTGCAATTAGGTAAACCTGTTATGCAAAAACTTATACTTAATAATTCAATTGATGAAGAAGAGAAATCTGTCATTCACAAACTGAATCAATTAATTGCTATGTTTTTCAAAATACTAGAAGAAATCAGATATGGATTATATTAATTAAATCATATCATTTGCAAAAGACTAAGATAGCTAAAGTAGTCATTAACCAAATGAAAATTGATAAACATAAACGTGAAACAAAAGATTGATATTATGAAAAGCTAAAGTTGTAGCAGAACATCAACTTCTGTCTCAGTTTGTATTAAAATTCCATATCATTGTTCTCCCACGAATGAGGATGATCATTATTATAGAAATAATAAGTATTTGTAAGTTTTTCCACAGGGTAAAACCTCCATGTGGAAGTTAAAACTGTTTACAAAAATCTGGGAAGATATCCCAATTTTAACTAAACTTAAACTAAAAGTAAAATATCCAAATATCCTCTAAACTGTCCATCCAATCCCATGCAATTCGAATTCACCTGAAACAGGTCATAAATAGACAAGTTAGAGACATATTTTATTAATAAAACAATAAAAATTTAATCCTATAGACTAGCTACAAAATCATCTGATTCTGTAGCTAGTCTAAATAAAGTACAGAATCAGCATTGAAATTAATCGAAAATATTTTAAAAGATTTCAATTTAATTGACATCCAATAATTATTTGAGAATGAGTCATTTAATTTGAAAGAATTATACCAACAGGATCCACATCATTCAACCGAATACAGAGATAGGAATACTCTGTTTCGATTCTTACCATAAGTCGGGTGAATGAAATCATATGGAACAACGTCGTAATCATTTCTCAACAAATCGAATCCATCAGTTATGAAATCGTTTTGATATTCAATTGAAAACAAAACAAATCGCAAACACTTCGTCATACTTGTCAACAGGAGAAATAATTGAATCGAACAAGATTATTTTCAAATCAGGATAACTGTATAGCAAGCGATTTAGACTGTGAGCGAATTCAAACCATAACTGACTCATAACAAAATCGTAACAGGATCAATCAAGCAGAATTTGTTATCAATCGTTTATCATTTCACAATGAGCAAACAAGATTGATTTCCCTTTACCAAAATCGTTCCAATCAAACGAATTACAACTGGGTTTGACCAATTCGTTTTTACACATTCAACATCAAATCAAATAGCAATTACAATCGGGATCCAATTCCTGAAATGATCGGACTAACAGCAATCCAAACAAACGAATTAATCGGCTGAGTTTAGCATAGTCTTTGCAAATCATAATCGTTTTATGATTCGGGCGTAGTTGCACGGGTTTAATGAGACCATTGTTTTTATAAAAACAAAGTAGCCATTTCCAAATTTAAATCGAACAGAGTGGTATTCATGATTTTGAAAATCGTATGACAGAGCACATCGTATCAACTACACTCCCGAAATCATTTGTCAAACACAGCATACGAATCATACAAGATCGAATCTGAGGACAATCGTATTCTAAATTGAGTATGGAACTTCTTGTGAGGAGTGGATACAAAACGAATTGTATTGAAAACTCACCATTGATTTCGTTACTTCACTCAGACAGACTTAGCAAATGAAATCCAAATGAATAAACATTCAAATCGAAAAAATCTATGAACAAATCATATATCAAATCGAAATTCCTTCTATTTTTATCAAAACAAAACCATGTACAGGATGATCATCTAATGACAGAGGCATTTGGATGAGTGACTGAACTATTTAAAAACTGAATCGAAATCATTATATCAAACTAGATTATTTACAAAACAAAAACGATGTCAAAACCATACATGTATAGCGACGAGGCTGCTTGATTATGCCAATTTAGAATTGACCACGGCCGTGGCCGATTCCACTTTTTTGAACAGGATGGAGCCGGTTGTCTTTTTCTTTTTATCTGTTGCTTGGAGCTTGGCCTTTTGACTGGTTAGCATTTCAATTTGATCTTCCAGTGATTGAATCTTCGACTGGAGCATAGGAACATCAATGTAATATCGTTCTAACCATGAATTGCATTGGTCACAGGGTGACTGTATGGGTTTAGAAAGAGCAAACGAGGGTTTAGTCGAATGGCCGAGGGTTTCATGAGGCAATTTAATACCAGGGTAGCTAGGGTTGTTCTTTAGGCAGGGTGGAAGATTAGATACGAAATTGTAAGTGGGCTCGGGACATAAACCCTGCGAGTAGGGGTACTCGCCAGCTAAAAAACGTTCCACTTCCGAATCGGAGTCCTCACTTAGGATGATAGGGTTTGACTCAGCAGGGGGTTTTGCCTTGTTTCTGGCCATTCTCGAAATGAGTCAGGCATTCCTTTTCCCTTTGGCATTGGCATTAAGGTTTGCCTTGGGATTTTTTCTCACAGGCTTAACAGTCTCAACACTCTTAGTTACAGTGTTGGGTAAGTCGATAGGAGGGTCGGTCGAGGGTTTAGGCAGTAGGACATGTAAGGGCACCGGGGGTACAGCCTTGACCTCACTCACCACAGATTTGTCAACATGTATAGGGTTCGGATCCTCGAAACCATTCCGAGCAATGAAAATGCTCCAGCTATCTCCATGCAAACTCAAATGATAAACAACGATAAGCTTAATAAGCCCATAGTGAAACAGGCTACTGTTAGCCTGGTGCCTTTTGAACTTTTTTGACATTTTAAACAGGCTACGATGAAAATAAAAGGGCATATTGAGCTGATATCCCATAAAAACCATAAGCAAACGTAGGTGGTGGAGAAACACAAGTCTGTATCGACCTTCACAGGTCACGAACTGTTTTATTATCATCAGAGTATCGTGCCATCGCGGTTTAAGTGCAGAGATGGGCATACCTCTGTCACAAGAGGTGACTTTGCGCGAGAGGAACAGCAGTGTCCATGGGACCTCCTCGACCTTGCAATTATTGAACCAACGTTGTCCAACGGCAGGTAACCCTGTGGCAATACTGATGAATTTCTCATCAATTTCCATTTGTATGTCGCCCACCCTTGCTCGACAGCCATCGAAGGTCATGGAAAACTGTCGATCTACACAAAGGTTAAAACCCTCAAATCGTTTCACAAAGGTAAGCCATCCACTGTCCTCCAAATCTCGGCGGGCATTATCAAACATTAACAGGGCTTGATTTCCATTGGGCTCGACTCGCACGACTGGTGCCATGGATCGAGCACATGGTTGGGGAAGGGTTTGTATCACCAACACACACAGGAGCAGAGCTACCCGAGCTAACAGCAACGAACGAGCAAAAGGGATAAGCATTAATGCGAGCATGCGAAGGTGGTGGAGTTATTCTCTGCCATGCAAAACAATTATGGTCAAAGTACTACCGCCGATTTACATAGTAATTCAACCCATTATAGGATAGTGAACAGTCATATCACTTGGCCGACTAATGAACAATGGTAAGTGCATGCGCACTCAATCATTATACCAAATTTTTTTGATCCACCAATAGTCAAATTGAAATCCATACCAAAATCAACTATGTGCCAATGTATCAACCGATATCAATAGTTTAATCAACGTGCCAATGGATACATATAGTCAACCAACCAATAGCTATGAAAACATAAACATAGGTATTAAATTAAAAAGATATATATATGAAATATTTAATCACAACCCCTATGTATTTTCATGAAACCAATGGTCAAATAGTTCAAACAACATATAAATCCATGTTTCAATGCCTTACAAACTCAATAAAACCAAGTTATACAATCAATCAAAGTATGAGAACCGATCAAAGGATCTTGCCAGTTGTATGATGATAAATAAGAGGTGAGCGCAATAGGCATAATGACATAAGAGATATTGACAGTTCAGATAATGATCGAACATGACTTCGAAAGGAGAAGTTTTCACGCTTTCAGTCGTGAAAACTTAATGAAGACAAATGTGTGAATGTCGCAAAAAAAGAAAATGTCGTTTATTGAAAATTGCGACGAAAAAAGATGTTTGTAAAACATTAGTGTAGGCATCTTATGAGACGATAGGAAAAAGTGAGTTGGATGCCAACAATGGCGACACACTGGTAGAAGCAGTTATCTTTGTCAAAGAAACAAATTCAGATTAGGACAGCAAAGAAAATTTCATCTCAAAAATAACAACCAGAAAATCGTATAAACATCATCATTAACCAATTATTCCATCAGTGTTTCAAAAGATGAAAACTGATAACAATCTTAAGATCAGCAAGTCACAATATTAAAGATAAAATCTTCAATACTGTTGGCATAGCCACTGCTGCCAGCAGGCATCCATAGCCTTGACAGGGTTTCCATTTAACCCACTCTGACACCTGTATCCTGCCAAGAAGTTCTGGATCAGAATAAAAGACATTAAAGAGGTTTCTTTTTTGCAAATTTTCATATACCCAACATTGCTTCGCTGCCAGCGGGCCTGTTCAGTACCCCGACGAAGTTGTCTTGGCGCCATGCATGCATTTACCCACTACCAGTAGACCTGTTCAGTATCCCGGCAGGTTTACAAGCACTTCCCACAGCTCTTATTAACAATTTTTATTTTTCATAGCTAAGCGGGGTGACGCTGAAAATCATGATTTTTAACATATTTTTTTTTAGACCTCATCAAAAAAAAATTTAGAATTGTCCTTTATTTAGATCCAGAGATGTTTTACTTAAAAACAACTTCCTAAGATAGGGAGACATCTTTTGACTCATTCCTTTACGGAAAAGGGACAGCGTAAAAAGATAATAGATGATCATGACGGACTTTACTTTGGGATCGAAATCAGTAGGCTTCTTTCAAACAACAGAGTTTTCCAACATAGATATCAATTTCAGCAATATATCATTGATGTTTGTACAAATTTTTCAGAAGTTATTTCAGCGAAGGAATTTTCCATCGTCTTGGTCTGAATAGCTCAGTGTACAGGTATGTCTATTTTTCAAAAACACAAGCTGATAAATTGAAATCAAAATAAAAAACAGAAAACAAACAAAAATGCAAACAAAAATGAAATATTTACATAATGTACAAGGGTAGTTATCAAGCAAAGTATCTTTTCAGGGCTTGGCCATTCACCGGATAGGTGTCAAGCTGCCCTTCGAGATTCTGCAATCGAAAATAACTAGGACCCAACTTTTCAGCAATTAAAAATGGTCCAAGCCATAAATTTTGAAATTTTGTGTGCTCGCCCTTTCCTTCGTGTGGTTTGTCCCACTTCAAGATGAGATCGCCTACTTCAAAATTCCTATTAGAAGCTGAATTAGAATCGAACCATCTTTTAATCAATTGTTGATGTTGATCTAACTTGTGCTTATCTTGGGCTCTTACTTCTTCTAGCTTCATCAAAGCGTTAATTTGGTCTTCTAAAGGGGGACAATCTTCTTCTTGGACTTTTTGTGACAACTGAAGCGAAGGAAGAAGAATGTGAGGTGGCAGAATTGCTTCTCTTCCATAAATGAGAAAAAAGGGGGAGTTACCTATAGCGGCTTTGGGCGTTACCCTATCAGCGCACAGTGCGTTCAGCAGCGCATTGTGCCAATTCTTGTGATTTTCAACCACAGTTCTCTTGATTATTTTGATCAAGTTCTTGTTTGTCAACTCTGTCAATCCATTGCCCTGGGGGTAGTAACTAGCAGAGTACTTCATATTTATTCCTTTTTCCAAAGCGAACTCGCTCATCTCAAGAGAAGAAAAGTATGAAGCGTTGTCAAAGACTAGACAGTCAGGGATACCGAAACGGGTGATAATATTCGAGTTCAGAAAAGCGATCACCTGACTGGTGTTGATAGTTCTTAGCGTAGCAGATTCAGACCATCGAGTAAAGTAATCTGTGGTTGTCACAATATACTTGTGATGTTGTGAGGACGGAGGGTTAACTGGACCTATGATATCAAGGCCCCATTGCTGGAAAGGAGAATCTACTGAAACGGGTTGCAAGGGAAAGGCTGGTTTTTGTAACCGCCCTGATGCTTTCTGACAAATGATACATTTACGACACAAGGCATGGGCATCCCTAAAAAGTGTGGGCCAGTAGTATCCGGCTCTTAAAACCTTATGAGCAGTGGTGTCGCCACCGAAGTGACCACCAGCTTCTCCTGCATGCAACTCACGCAAGACTTTTTCTGCTTCGTCTTTCTCGAGACAACGCATCAGTACACCGTCAAAATTTTGACGAAACAGTACACAGTTAACTAAATGAAAGGAGGTGGACTTTAGTCTCAATGCTCTTCTCTTGGCGGGGTCAAGGTGACGGGGTTGCTGACCCATGTTCAAGACAGAATCTAATATCGTCGTACCAGGGACTAACGGGGTTTTGTGCGCAACAAATCAAACTTTGATTGCTTTGTCCTAGGTTTGACATATCACTATCTTCTTGCTGTCCTTTTTCCGAATCAACAACCAATTTACACAACCCTTGGCCTCTCACGATATGATATGGGGTGATCTCTAAGTCATACTCCTGCAAGGAGGTGACCCAGTTAGCTCTCGTCTCTCCTAACTCCTTCTGTACTAACAAGTTCCTTACGGCAGGGTAGGGGACAATGACTTTCGTCCTTAACTTCAAAAGATAGGACCAGAAATGTTTAACTGCTTTAAAAATAGCGTAGGCTTGCCGATCAACCACTGGGTAGTTAAGTTCAGCACCTTTGAAAGCGGAGCTCATAAAGGCGATGGGTACTTCGTTGTTCTCGGCGTTCTTCTGAGTTAGGACGGCAGCATAGGAACGGTCGGAGGCAAAAGTATAGAGTGTAAAATCTTGAGAGAATTCAGGGCTCATGAGAGACGGAGCGTCTATTATGGCCAGTGATACTGGGTGTCTTTCTTAATCAGGTTCTGTAGAGGCCTGACCATTTCGGAGAAACTGGGGATGAATCTTCTCACGAAGTTAATATGGCCTAAGAAATACTGCATGGATTTTTTGGATTTAGGAGGGGGAAGTTTAGCGATGACTTGAGTCCTCTCGGGGTCAATAATCATTCCTTCACTAGACACGATTAAACTTAAGAGTTTACCCTGTTCTACTGCAAAGATGGAATTTTTGGGATTCAAAGAGATGTCGTATTTACAACATCGTAGCAGAACGGCTCGTAAGTGAGCTAGATGATCGTCTTTGTTTTTGGAATAAACGGTCACATCATCTAAGTAAACTACGACGGAGTGATTGATGAAGCCTCGAAAAGCAATGTCCATTGCTCTCTGAAAGGTAGCACCAGCGTTAATCAATCCAAAGGGAATTTTGCGATAAGCATAAGTGCCCCACGGAGTACGGAAGGTAGTTTTGAGTTGGTCTGGTGGAGACATTAAGACTTGGTTGTATCCAGAGAAACCATCTAACAAAGATAGTCTCTCGGAACCAGATACATGTTGAAGGATCTGTTCCATGAGTGGGACAGGATAGTTGTCTTTGTCAGACGCTCTATTGAGGTTTCGGAAATCGACGCAGAGTCGGATTTCCCCATTTTTCTTCCGAACTGGGACAAGGTTGGACACCCATTGAGTGTGCCTAACAGGAAAAATTATTTTATCACTTAGGAGTTTATTCAATTCTTTTTGAACAGTCGGTTCTATTTTAGGGTGCATCTTCCTCAGTTTCTGTTGGAAGGGTAAGGTTTTGGGCTTCATCGGGATGACATGCTGTATGATATTAGGGTCGAACATTTTAAGATCATCATAGGTCCATGCAAAGACATCCTTAAATTCTTTAAATAATTTAACAAAAGCAGCTTTTTCTTGTCTAGAACATCCCAAGCCTAAGTTAATGCACTGAGGATTTTCACTAGTTCCTAAATTGACTTTTTCATAAGACAACGAGGAACTATTGGTTTTACAATTGACCGTCTTTTTAAATTTATCTTCAAAATCGTAAAACTTCTCTAATCTAACTATGGATTTGGGTATGGAATTTACCATGTCCGACAGAGCTTCAGGAGATTTTGGATCAGGTATTACTGTAAAATCGTGCAAATTGTCGTCGTGCGTGCGTTCATCTATCACTGCGCCTTGAAAGGTTTCTTCCATGTGCAGAAATTTAATGATCTTTTGATCATCGTCAAATACTCTCCAGTTCATGATGTTGTCAGGAATAGATGGTCGAAATAGCATCTCTATGGAGAATTCGTCTGGGGACAAACCTTCTGCAGGAAGAAGTTTAAAGGCTACATTAGCTAAGAGATCTGCTTCAGCATTATTTAGTCTAGGAATGGAATTTATATTGAAAGCGGAAAATTTATTCATAAGACTCCATACCTCAGACTGGTAACTTTTGAGATACGGGGAAAGACAGTGTATAGAATTTCTTACCTGTCTAACCACTATTTCAGAGTCGCCAAATACAACCAGGTTTTGAATGTTCATATCCAGAGCTTTTCTGAGACCTTGTAGTAAAGCCTCATATTCTGTAGTATTGTTAGTACATTCAAATTCCAGTCTACAAGCCATTAATGTCTTGTTACCTGCCAGATCGATAATGATGTAGCTTGCTCCAACTCCTTCTTTAGACTTAGAACCGTCGAAATATAGAGACCAAATTTGATTTCCATCGGGCACATGGGACTGTTGTGTAGAAGTTGTTGGTTGCATATATGCTACGATCTCAGACTGCTATTCTGGATTGATGATAGGTGAAGCCTCGACCATGAAATTGATGAAGAAGGTGTCCATCCCTTGGAATTCAGGTGAATCAGCAGAGGGTGTATATGGTTCGTTGGGATCGTTCAAATCTGTGACCGTGAACTTAAGGTAATGCTCACGATTCACCCTGGTCTTGTTAGGCTTACCGTTCTCTGGGAGCCATAAGTGAGACCAGTCTGTTGTGAAGTAACCATGTAGCTGCTTCGACCAATCCCTGCTTAAAAACAGACCATACACTTCTAGAATATCCACAACGATTATATCAATAACCTGATGAACCTTCGGGTTAGACGATAATCTAATCAATACATTTTTTAGTTCGCCTATAACTTTAACATTTGTCCGATCAAGTTGTATGATTTTTAAAGTAGACGGTTCCACTTCGGCGTTAATATTTTAGCAGATAGACCAAGGAATCACATTGGATGACGCTCCTGAGTCCACCATACAATTATGCACGTTTCTATTGAAGATCTCGAAAGTTAAAAGAAATGGAGGTACATTCTTGCGAGTGCTAGGGGTAGTAGCTTGTGGCTTCTAACTCGCAATTTCTAAAGCTACTTTATCTACATTATTTACATTATTTACATTATTTACAGGGACTACAGGAAGGCTTCCTTTATCTTGTGGATCAGGACTATTTTTAGTGGAAGTCTTCTGAGGAACTTTGCTTTGCACAACCTTGTTACCATTTGAGTTACCGTTTTTGCCATTCTCTGAAATATTTTGCAACATTTTTTGAAGCAGAAATGGAAACTTCAATAACTCATAAATAGAAATGTTAGCCCTTAACTTTTTAAGATCTTCAACAACATCATAATCTAAGTTGGGGTTCACATTACTCAGTTTAGTCTCAGCTGATTTAGATGGCTTTGGAGGTGAAGTTGTAGTGTTCTCGGTAGAAGGCTTGTTTTTTGTCTTACTCCTAGTGTTATAAGGATGTACAGTCTCGAAGTTAGCTTGAAAGATGTTATCCGAGAAGTGTCCAAATATGTTTGGAGAAGACTCTTCTTCTTGAACTGTTTCCTGTTCAACTACCTCCTGAGGGGTCTCAGGGGGCATCAAGTTATCTTGGGCTTCTAGAATTGTTTGAAGGGCACATTGCAAACTTTCTAGATTTAAGCCTTCGGGGTTTGGATTAGGTCGGTTGGTAGGAAAAGGCTTTCGGAAAGGGGGTTTGTAGGGTCCTTTACTCGAGGAAGCTTCTTCGGTTGACCTTTTTAAGTCTATAACTTGATTCGACAGTTTTTGAACAACTTTAGTTAAGTTTTCCAAATCAGGGTTTTCAGGTTGTGTTTTACTTTGAGTAGGTCTGGGGAGAATTTCAATCTTCTTTTTGGAAGAAGAACTAGTTTCAGTTTCGTTGCTAGAAGAGTCTTTAAGATTAAGTATGTCCTTTTCAATCTGGCTGGCCTCCTGAAAGGCCTCTAACAACGTGGCTTTCTTAGATCGTTTAATCCAAATAGCTATATTTTGATGTAAAGCTTTAGTGTAGTAAGCTATTATAAGACTCTCAGCAGGCATGGAATCTGCAGGGATTCGATTTTTAAGTGTTAAGAATCTTTGATTAAAGTCTTTAACTTTTTCTTTTGGGTTCATTCTTAAGCTAGAAAGATCCATGACCAGGACTTTCAGAGGTTTACCATCTCCGAATTTTTCCAAAAAGCATGACTCAAACTTTTCCCAAGACACGATGGTATGGGGTTGTTGGGCAAAGTAGAAAGTGGATGCATTACCCTCGAAAGTATACGAGAACAACCTACAGACAACGTCTTCATGTTCGACATTATGGAGTCTTATGGCTAACATAAATTTTTTGATATGATCTTTGGCTACCTGTTTTGAGTCGGGCTCGAACTTGAGAAGCCATTTCTCCAGGTGTTTAGGTAGAGGGTGTTGAGCTCCAGGTACAGCTACAGCATCCTAATCAAGCCAAGGTCTAGTAGGGTTGTTCTGATTTTCCATTGGGGTAGTGGGTGTGGAAGGCTGAGAAGGTGAATTGCCTTCGTCTGACGAGGAATCTCCTCCAGAAGAGGAAGGAGATGAGGGAGGTGGTGAAGGAGGTATCCCAGATCCTCCTATAGCAGGATTTGTGATTGGATCTGTGGGATTCACAGTGAGGTTAGTGTCACCTAATTGTTCTATGATATTAGAGAAATCCAAAGGTTGACCCCACGGACGGTTTGGTTGCCTAAGACGAGCTAAGGCACTATGTGTTTTAATAAGAGATTGGAGAACAATCTCTTGTATGTCACCACCTGTAGGATTAGGGGTTGTTGGCTCAACTGTGATCTGCAGATCTTCGGTTGAAGTAGTTGTTGTTTGAAGGGGAATATTATTGTGTGAACGGCTTCTAGTCACTATAGGTGAGCGATTAGGGGGTGGAGGAGTCTTTCGACCACCTCGTGCCATTAATTAAGTTCAGGCCCTCCTTCTAGCGCCATTTGTTGACATGCGAAATCGACCGTCTGTCAACTGAGAGAGTGGAACCGGTCCGGGGTTGTCTAATAACCCAAGCCGTTTGGAATGAACCACCCTGACGGGTTTAGCGGCTCCGTTAGCCGATCTAAGGTCCTAAGAAAACAAAAATAAAACTAATCTAAACTAAACTAATCTAACTAAAACTAAATAAAACAAACTAAACTAACTAACAATAAATAAAACAAACTAATACACTAATCTAATTAAAACTAACTACTAAACAAACTAACTAATCTACTATCTCTACAAACTACTAACTCATACTATACTAACTACTGTCTGAAATATAACTTATTTACAAAATGTACATTATCCACAATTCACAGATTTAATTAAAACCTGAAAAAACTGATTAATAACTCTGCCCTAAGACAGTAAAAGATATTTTTTGATTTTTTTTTATAGTTTTATAAACAATAAATAAAACAGAAAGCTATGCTAGACTAAATCACTGACCTGAACTACAAATATATCTAATCAAATCAACGAAAATAATCACAAACTAACCTGGAAATATGCTCTAGATTTGTCCTGTGTATGATGACTGTACCAGCAGATCGGAGGAAGGAAACTCGCACCAAATAATTCAAAAGCTTCTCATAAACGATAGTTGCAATGCTCTTTGAGTTTATTTACAGGACAAACAAGACATAAAAATCATAACAATTGTATGATTTATAAATCTCTGCAATTAGGTAAACCTGTTATGCAAAAACTTATACTTAATAATTCAATTGATGAAGAAGAGAAATCTGTCATTCACAAACTGAATCAATTAATTGCTATGTTTTTCAAAATACTAGAAGAAATCAGATATGGATTATATTAATTAAATCATATCATTTGCAAAAGACTAAGATAGCTAAAGTAGTCATTAACCAAATGAAAATTGATAAACATAAACGTGAAACAAAAGATTGATATTATGAAAAGCTAAAGTTGTAGCAGAACATCAACTTCTGTCTCAGTTTGTATTAAAATTCCATATCATTGTTCTCCCACGAATGAGGATGATCATTATTATAGAAATAATAAGTATTTGTAAGTTTTTCCACAGGGTAAAACCTCCATGTGGAAGTTAAAACTGTTTACAAAAATCTGGGAAGATATCCCAATTTTAACTAAACTTAAACTAAAAGTAAAATATCCAAATATCCTCTAAACTGTCCATCCAATCCCATGCAATTCGAATTCACCTGAAACAGGTCATAAATAGACAAGTTAGAGACATATTTTATTAATAAAACAATAAAAATTTAATCCTATAGACTAGCTACAAAATCATCTGATTCTGTAGCTAGTCTAAATAAAGTACAGAATCAGCATTGAAATTAATCGAAAATATTTTAAAAGATTTCAATTTAATTGACATCCAATAATTATTTGAGAATGAGTCATTTAATTTGAAAGAATTATACCAACAGGATCCACATCATTCAACCGAATACAGAGATAGGAATACTCTGTTTCGATTCTTACCATAAGTCGGGTGAATGAAATCATATGGAACAACGTCGTAATCATTTCTCAACAAATCGAATCCATCAGTTATGAAATCGTTTTGATATTCAATTGAAAACAAAACAAATCGCAAACACTTCGTCATACTTGTCAACAGGAGAAATAATTGAATCGAACAAGATTATTTTCAAATCAGGATAACTGTATAGCAAGCGATTTAGACTGTGAGCGAATTCAAACCATAACTGACTCATAACAAAATCGTAACAGGATCAATCAAGCAGAATTTGTTATCAATCGTTTATCATTTCACAATGAGCAAACAAGATTGATTTCCCTTTACCAAAATCGTTCCAATCAAACGAATTACAACTGGGTTTGACCAATTCGTTTTTACACATTCAACATCAAATCAAATAGCAATTACAATCGGGATCCAATTCCTGAAATGATCGGACTAACAGCAATCCAAACAAACGAATTAATCGGCTGAGTTTAGCATAGTCTTTGCAAATCATAATCGTTTTATGATTCGGGCGTAGTTGCACGGGTTTAATGAGACCATTGTTTTTATAAAAACAAAGTAGCCATTTCCAAATTTAAATCGAACAGAGTGGTATTCATGATTTTGAAAATCGTATGACAGAGCACATCGTATCAACTACACTCCCGAAATCATTTGTCAAACACAGCATACGAATCATACAAGATCGAATCTGAGGACAATCGTATTCTAAATTGAGTATGGAACTTCTTGTGAGGAGTGGATACAAAACGAATTGTATTGAAAACTCACCATTGATTTCGTTACTTCACTCAGACAGACTTAGCAAATGAAATCCAAATGAATAAACATTCAAATCGAAAAAATCTATGAACAAATCATATATCAAATCGAAATTCCTTCTATTTTTATCAAAACAAAACCATGTACAGGATGATCATCTAATGACAGAGGCATTTGGATGAGTGACTGAACTATTTAAAAACTGAATCGAAATCATTATATCAAACTAGATTATTTACAAAACAAAAACGATGTCAAAACCATACATGTATAGCGACGAGGCTGCTTGATTATGCCAATTTAGAATTGACCACGGCCGTGGCCGATTCCACTTTTTTGAACAGGATGGAGCCGGTTGTCTTTTTCTTTTTATCTGTTGCTTGGAGCTTGGCCTTTTGACTGGTTAGCATTTCAATTTGATCTTCCAGTGATTGAATCTTCGACTGGAGCATAGGAACATCAATGTAATATCGTTCTAACCATGAATTGCATTGGTCACAGGGTGACTGTATGGGTTTAGAAAGAGCAGACGAGGGTTTAGTCGAATGGCTGAGGGTTTCACGAGGCAATTTAATACCAGGGTAGCTAGGGTTGTTCTTTAGGCAGGGTGGAAGGTTAGATACGAAATCGTAAGTGGGATCGGGACATAAACCCTGCGAGTAGGGGTACTCGCCAGCTAAAAAATGTTCCACTTCCGAATCGGAGTCCTCACTTAGGACGATAGGGTTTGACTCAGCAGGGGGTTTTGCCTTGTTTCTGGCCATTCTCGAAATGAGCCAAGCATTCCTTTTCCCTTTGGCATTGGCATTAAGGTTTGCCTTGGGATTTTTTCTCACAGGCTTAACAGTCTCAACACTCTTAGTTACAGTGTCGGGTAAGTCGATAGGAGAGCCAGTCGAGGGTTAGGCAGTAGGACATGGAAGGGCACCGGGGGTACAGCCTTGACCTCACTAACCACAGATTTGTCAACCTGTATAGGGTTCGGATCCTTGAAACCATTCCGAGCAATGAAAATTCTCCATCTATCTCCATGCAAACTCAAATGATAAACAACGATAAGCTTAATAAGCCCATAGTGAAACAGGCTACTGACAGCCTGGTGCCTTTTGAACTTTTTCGACATTTTAAACAGGCTACGACGAAAATAAAAGGGCATATTGAGCTGATATCCCATAAAAACCATAAGCAAACATAGGTGGTGGAGAAACACAAGTCCATATCGACCTTCACAGGTCACGAACTGTTTGATTATCATCAGAGTATCGTGCCATCGCGGTTTAAGTGCAGAGATGGGAATACCTCTGTCACAAGAGGTGACTTTGCGCGAGTGGAACAGCAGTGTCCATGGGACCTCCTCGACCTTGCAATTCTTGAACCAACGTTGTCCAACGGCAGGTAACCCTGTGGCAAGACTGATGAATTTCTCATCAATTTCCATTTGTATGTCTCCCACCTTGGCTCGACAGCCATCGAAGGTCATGGCAAACTGTCAAGCTATGCAAAGGTTAAAACCCTCAAATCATTTCACGAAGGTAAGCCATCCACTGTCCTCCAAATCTCGGCGGGAATTATCAAACATTAACAGGGCTTGATTGTCATTGGGCTCGACTCGCACGACTGGTGCCATGGATCGAGCACATGGTCGGGGAAGGGTTTGTATCACCAACACACACAGGAGCAGAGCTACCTGAGCTAACAGCAACAAACGAGCAAAAGGGATAAGCATTAATGCGAGCATGCGAAGGTGGTGGAGTTATTCTCTGCCATGCAAAACAATTATGGTCAAAGTACTACCGCTGATTTACATAGTAATTCAACCCATTATAGCATAGTGAACAGTCATATCACTTGGCCGACTAATGAACAATGGTAAGTGCATGTGCACTCAATCGTTATACCAAAGTTTTTTAATCCACCAACAGTCAAATTGAAATCCATACCAAACTCAACTATGTGCCAATGTATCAACCGATATCAATAGTTTAATCAATGTGCCAATGGATACATATAGTCAACCAACCAATAGCTATGAAAACATAAACATAGGTATTAAATTAAAAAGATATATATATGAAAGATTTAATCACAACCCCTATGTATTTTCATGAAACCAATGGTCAAATAGTTCAAACAACATATAAATCCATGTTTCAATGCCTTAAAAACTCAATAAAACCAAGTTATACAATCAATCGAAGTATGAGAACCGATCAAAGGATCTTGCCAGTTGTATGATGATAAATAAGAGGTGAGCGCAATAGGCATAATGACCTAAGAGATATTGACAGTTCAGATAATGATCAAACATGACTTCGAAAGGAGAAGTTTTCACGCTTTCAGTCGTGAAAACTTAATGAAGACAAATGTGCGAATGTCGCAAAAAAAGAAAATGTCGTTTATTGAAAATTGCGACGAAAAAAGATGTTTGTAAAACATTAGTGTAGGCAGCTTATGAGACGATAGGAAAAAGTGAGTTGGCTGCCAACACTATGTTGACAGGTAAAGATGTCAATGACATCCTAAACGATGCTTTCATTAGAGACATGTTGGTTAAGAAACCCAGGACAGGGCTCTCCCTAGTATATATCCTTAATCCTCAACCTATACCATCAACCATCCCTCGTACTCGAGTAGCGACTTAAGCGCCCCAAACAATCAATAAAATTCAGGATGATCATGAACCTGATACCACTCCATCCACCACCATCATCACCGAGAAACCCCCATTACCCCCAAAACCCCAGTCGCCACCTCGATAAATAACCATCCCACCCCAAACCACTGAACTAGAGACCATGCAGTTGGACACCCCCCCCCCNCCCAAACTACCTGAACATAAACCATAACTCACTGGTCTAAACCTTGAAGTCTCGAGCCAACAAATTATACCATTTATACCAATTCAAGACACTTCGCCTTCAACAAATATTTGAGCTATACCAATACCGCAAGTCCTAAGTCCTCAGTGCACTCCCTCAACAGTCAATGTTGAGGATGTTATCCAAATAAGAGAAACCCCAGAAGCTGAGGTCTAGAAAGAGGCAGTAGTACCAGAGGTTCAAAACGAACCTGAGACTACATAAAGACAGAGTGCAACATCGTTGCAGGAGCAAATGGAGTTAGTACTCCATAACCCACAATAGTGCACAGAGTTGATGCAGCTCTACCTGGAAAAAATAGAGGTGTTACCATTCCTTCCATCAGCATTGAGGATGAGACTTGCACAGTAGCCACATGTTCCATCTATAGGGGAGGAAGAGGTAGAGACACCTTTGGAACACTCAATGGCTAGTGGAATACCACTATAGGTCAGAGTACCCAGGGAAGCCACTACTTCTTCTGCTAACCTCGCTCAGTGGTCGTCGGCACAACTAGTAGAGATGATCAGAGCCTCAACTGATCAACTGGAGCAAAGGCTCCAACATGCTGAAAGGGAAGCAGAATTTTTCAAAGAGAAAGAACATCAGACACAGGAAGAGTATGTAAGACATTCAGGCAGAGAAAAAACTAGGAAAGGTACAGGAAAATATTTCAGAAGCTTGGCCAGTGATCAGAAGGAAAACACCGCAATTGCCAAAGTCTAGTGCAACAGGTGAGCCTGACCAGCAAACTGAGCTCCTTCAGGGAGCATCGTTAGAGTTAGCCATTCGCACAAAGAACCTTGAAAGAAAGTTGCGAGAGAGTCAGCGTGAAGTAGAACAAAAACCCAAGAAGCTTCAAGAGCATATGGAAAAATTAGTGCTTGAAGGAAACAACGCAAGAGTAGTCTTGCACAAATGAACAGCAGAATGCATGAGGATCTTTCACAAAGTTAGAAATTGGATAGGTATCATTACAAGGTGAAACCAGACTCTGGAGGATGTGCGCACAAATATCCAGTTGCTCAATGAGGAATTTGTTGTCACCATGGATCCACTGGAGAAATAGGAAAAATTTGACCAGGTCCAGTATGTACACAATGAGTTGAATTCTCTATTTGAAGCACAGTCGATAGCTAAGAAAGACCTATGGGATTTTTGACCTATTGTTCAGACAAGCTACATGTAGATGCATCAAGTAGATGATAAAACTAATTTAGAGTGGAATTCATTGGTCGTGTCCAAGCCTAAGGGATGCATTACATATGCGACTCAACAGCTCGTGGTTGAAGCTTCACTCCTTTCTAGGAAATGGCAAGATAAAATCGTCAGTTTTCAAGGAGTAAGGAAGAGAGCTTTGGAATTGGTCCCGGAGTTGGGCCCTTCATTTGAAGAGGAGAAAAAGGAAAGAGCACAAGTAGAATATGGAAGCAAAGCAGAGATAGAGGACAGAGGAAAGTAACAGACCAATCCAGAGATCATGGAAGAACCAAGGACTTGACTCCAGGGCGAGTCAAGGATTGTGGTCGGAGCCTATTGGGCCCTTATTTTTTTTTATTATAAGTTGCGCAAGCAATACTACACTCCCAATTTTGGTCAAACACAAGTTGCACAAGGCACAAAGGATATGGACAAAAGAGCAAGGAGGAAACAAAAAAATGTTGGAAAGAAGGACAGCACAACACCAGCAAGGATAAATAAGTTACAATAAAACAAAAACAAGAAAGCATGTGAAGTCTCAAACTAGGAAATCCCAATTATCTTATATATATACAAGATGTATATGATTATAAAAGGTTAGACGACATTATCATTCACTCCATTTAGGTTTGGTTATTGTAATTAATGTCCATCTAGGGAAAAGGGTAGATAGAGCTCTAAAGAATGAGTTCGGAGCCAGAAAATATTGTAACTGAGATTGTACATGTTGGATTGTATCTGAGAAGCCCTTTTGATGATAATATATGGAAGGACCTAAAATTTTGAAATATTATGTGTAATTATCTATCTATGTCTATGACTTGTCATTTTGCTTTACTTTTGCATGTCTGATAAGATCAAATGTTATAGTCATTTGCAAATGTTGTCGCAACTTTGTTGTCTTTACTATTAGTTGTGAACGGGTTCAGATATGCTACTTGTTAGTTCATCTTGCACAAGACTATGTTGAATCTTAATGATTCTGGAGATCTACCTAAGTATTCTTGTTCACACAGGGGCAGACCTAGGGTTCATCTCCAAGAGCTCACCAACAGGCCCTAACTATTGGCCCTTTCGGCAACACCTATGACGCAGATGCAGTCTCACCCAAAGCAGTTATGAGGGGGTTGTAGGACAGATATGTCTACAACCAAGGGGAATATTAAGTGGATCTAACACAACAGCAACGCAGCATTCATATATCACTTATCAACTTAGATATATTATGCACATCTACTTATCAGATCTACCATAGCAATGTAATAACAGTATATAAATGACAAAAACAAAGTACCAATCACACACAAAACCAAATATACATGGTTCACCCTCTCTTTAGGGCTACGTCCACATAATTGTGCTATATTATATTAGGTTAAATCATACAGTTCTAGAATGCGCTCTTAGCTAGCAGATCTCATCTCTTCTCCTCCCTTTCTCTCCTCTTCATGTGCACCCAGCTGCAGGGTTGATCTTCACACCTAGCTAAAGATCTTACAATCCAGAAGGATCCCATGCTTAGCACTTCTCTCTCATGATACAATAATCACTCACATCAAAAATGATAACCTATATTGACACCAACCCAAAAGTATCAACCCAACCTAGGCCCTTTAGACCTCTATTTATACATTACAATCATTCACCAATAGCCTTAGGCTGAAACCTAGGTGTCCAAAACCCTAGATACCAAAACCCTAGATGTCTAAAACCCTAGGTCAACTTGATGCATATTTTTAGGGATTCACCAGCTTGTCTTTCCTTGCTTCTCATGCAGTGCTCCAAAGAATCCAATGATGGATTTTTCCTCTTGCTGACATGTCCACGATCCTTCTTCCTTGCTTATCTGTCATCCCCGATCTCCTCGTCCAATGAATTTATTTCTCGGGCTTCACTCCATCTTTTCTACTCTTTTTCTCACTTCGACCCAGTATCAGTCATTGTGTCTTCCATGAAGTTTGCTTGCTCCCTTTTCTTCCTTGATCTTCACTCCATTTAACAACCTAGGGCCAACAGGCCCCCAACACTCACCTGTGACTCGTCCCGAGGCACTTTGATCTAAATCTTATGTTGTACTTTGACTCCATGTTGTGCAGTGAAGCCTCTGCGTTCTTCTCTTTGCCTCCATTCCATCCCTTATGCAGACTGTCTTTTCTGTGTCTGGTACCCAATTTCAACTGCACCTGGTACCTAGACCATTTTCTTCCTGCTTTTACTTAGAGCTGCGAGGCAGCTGGTTGTCATAATACAACTTCACCCGACTCCCATTCACTAATCCTTCCTTCCATTCTCCATTCAACGTCTTCAGTTGCACATCTCCATCCTCTGTAACATAAGCAACCTCGTATGGCCCTAGCCAATGTGTTCTAAACTTCCCAGGATGCTTGATGAACTTGTTGTCATAAACCAGCACTAGATCTCCTTGTCTAAATTCCTTCTTCTTGATGTGTCTGTCATGATAGGCCATCTCTCTTTCCTTCTGTACCTCTTGATGGAATCCTGCAATGAATCTATCTTCCTCAAGTTCGACCAACTACGCAAGCCTCTCTTGAACATATCTAGTATCATCCATACCTGTAAAGGCATCAATTCTCAGGATTGTTACCAAATACTCCATTGGAACAATAGCTTCGAGACCATAAACCAACTTAAAAGGGGTCTCCATTGTCAGCTTCTTGCAAGTGGTTCTATATGCAGTCATCGAAATATGCTTCTAGAAATTTATGAAAGAATTCTTTGAATGCTTTGACCACCACCCTGGAAAATATGGTTTGGGCATTCTTCAATCCGAATGGCATCACTGTATATTGGTAGGACCCCCATTCTATTTCAAATGTGGTCTTATGTCGGTCTTCCTTGGCAATCTAAATATGATGGCATCCTGAAAATCCATCTGTAAAAGAATATACTTCCTGGCCTCCCACGTTATCTAACACTTCATTAGTGAATGGTGTAGGGAAGGGGTCATGTAAACAAGCATCGTTCAACTTCCTGAGATATACACAGATCTTGATCTCACCTGTTTTCTTTTCTTGCACCACCATAGGGATAATCCACTCTGATTCTTCCACAGGTTCTATAATCCCTGCTTCCAACATTCTGTCAAGCTCAATCTTCACTTTCTAATTGTATTTAGGGTTTAGTCTGTAAGGTATTTGTTTGATTGTTCTAGCATATGGATTTAAGGGGATCCTCATCTCTCCCTATTGGCAGCCAATACATTTTTTTCATTGTCTTATAAGTTGCCTACACCAATGTTTTGCAAACATCAATTTTTCGTCGCAATTTTCAAATAAACGACACTTTCATTTTTTGTGACATTTGCACATTTGCCTTCGTTTTGTTTTCACGACTGTAAGCGTGAAAACTTTATCTTTCGAAGTCGAATTGAAATCACTATTTGAGTTGTCACAATCTTTCTTGTCAATATGCCTATTGCGCTTACATTTCACCTATCGTTATGTAGCTGGTAGAACTTGCGAACTATACTCATTGAACATTCTTGTAGTGATTGTGTGACTCGGTTTCATTGAGTTTGTAATGCATTGGCATTTGGATTTGCGTTTTATTTGGCCTACTTGACCATTGGTTTCATTAATATACATAGGGGTTATGATTAAATCTTTCATATATATATCTTTTAATATAATGCCTATGTCTATTTTTTTTCATAACTATTGGTTTGTTCATTATATGAGTACCCATTGGCACATTGGTTAAACTATTGATTATATGAGCTGATACATTGGTGCATAGTTGATTTTGGTTTTGATTTATATGTCGGGTGTTTAAAACTATGGCATAACGTTTGCGCGCGTTGGTTTATACATTTGATTTCATTGGTTGGGCAAATGACTTGATTGTTGAACTACTAATGGGTTGAACAACTATGAAAGACGGAGTTGTACCTTGGAAATAATTGTTATGCATGGCAGAGATAAGCTCCACCACCTTCGCACGATGGCATTTATGCCTATCCCTTATCCCCATTCACTGATGTTAGCTCGGGTAGCTCTGCTCCTGTGTGTTATGATCCAAACCCTCGTCTTACCATGTGCTCGGCTCCATGGCACAAGTCGTGCGAATCGAGCCAAACGGCAACCAAGCCCTGTTAATGTTTGACAATGCCCGCAAAGACTTGGAGGATAATGGATGGCTTACCTTCGTGCAACGATTTGAGGGTTTTAATCTAGCTGTGGCATGGCGGTTTTCCATGACTTTCAATGGTTGTAGAGCCAAGGTGGGTGACATCCAGTTAGAACTTGACGAGGAATTTATCAGTTATGCTACAGGGTTACCTGCCACAGGACAACGTTGGTTCAAAAATTGTAAAGTCAAGGAGGTTCCATGGACACTGTTGTTTCTCTCATGCAAAGTCACCTCTTGTGACATAGGTATGCCCATCTTTGCACTTAAACCACGATGGCACGATACTTTGATGGTAGTCAAACAGTTCGTGACCTGTGAAGGTCGATACAGACTTGTGTTTCTCTACCACCTACATTTGCTAATGAATTTTATGGGATACTCCTTGAATATGCCCTTTTACTTTCAGCGCAGCCTATATAAAATGTCGAAGAGGTTTAAAAGGAAAAAGGATGACAGTAGCCTGTTCCACCATGGGCTTATTAAACTTATTATTGTTTATCACTTGAGTTTACACGATGATAGCTGGAGAGCTTTCATCGCTCGTAATGGTTTTGAGGATATAGACCCTGTCCAGGTTGACAAGCCTGTGGTAATAGAAACCAAGGTCGAGCCACCTGTGCCCTTCCATATCCTACTGCCTCCTCCTAAACCCTCAGTCGACCCTAAGGTTGACTTACCCGACGCCATAACTAAGAGGTTTGAGACTGTTAAAGGGCCTGCGATAAAAAATCCCATGGAAAACCCTACTGCTAATGCCAAGGGTAAAAAGAACACTCGGCTTATTTCAAGGATGGCCAGGAACAAGCCTAAACCCTCTGCTGAGTCAAAGCCTATAATCGTGAGTGAGGATTCTGACTCTGACATAGAACGTTTTTTAGCCAGTGAGTATCCTTACTCACAGGGTTTATGCCCCGAACCACCTTACAATTTCGTGACAAATCTTCCCCCTTGCCTAAAAGATAATCCTAGTTACCCTGGTATTAAATTGCCTAACGAAACACTCGGCCATATGTCCAAACCCACTCCTGCTCTAACGAAACCCGGACAGCCTTCCTGTGACCAATGCGATTTATGGTTGGAACGATACTACATTGATGTTCCCCTACTCCAATCAAAAATTCAATCGCTGGAAGATCAAATTGCAGTGTTGACCAGTCAAAGAGACAAGCTCCAAGCAGCTGATAAGAAGCAGAAGACAAGAGGCTCCATCCTTTTCAAGAATGTTGAATCGTCCACAGCCGTTATCAACTCCAAATTGGCATGATCAAACCGTCTCGTCACTGTACAGGTATGATTTTGATATCGTTTTAGTTTTGTGAATGAACAAGATTAATATAATGAGTCAAATTTGGTTCTCGAATAGCTCTATTTATATTTCGAAATGGCTGTGCATCCTGTATATTGTTTCGCTTTGCTAAAAATAAATGAAATTTTGTTTTGGATATATGATTTGATCATTCCCAGTTTAGATACCAATAGATTTTCATTCGATTTGATTGGTCTTCATTTGGATTTGATTTGTTCGTTTGTCTGATTCAGTTAACAAAGTTGACGTTTTGATTTCAAACGAATTGGTTTCGTATCTACTCTGAATAGGAAGTTTTTCATGCTCAAATTAGAATACGATCATGTTTGGATTTGATTTCGTTATGGTTTGTATGTTGTGATTGGCAAACGATTTCAATGAGTTTGGTTGTTACATATGTTGTGTTATATAATTTTCAAAGTTGTAATACAACCCTGATCGTTTCCAATTGGGGAATAACGACCCCATTTTCACGGAAATAATGCTCTCATTTAAGACTGTGCAAATAATATTCGTGCCCGAATCGTGGAATGATTTTGAGTCATAACAACTATGTGAAAACCTTAGTTGTTCGATTCCTTCTTATTCTGAGTTGGCAAGATTGTTCTATGAGTTGAATTTGGATTATAATTGATGCTCTGTTTGATTTTAAATTTGTAAAACGAATTGGTCAAACCAGGTTATAATTCGTTTGATTGGGACGATTTTGATCAAAGTCAATCGATCTTGTTTACCCACTATGCAATAACAAACGATCGGATACGAACTCAGTTACTAATTGCTTGATCCTGTTACAATTTCGTTTGTGTACAGTTACGAGTCAGTTATGGCTTAATTCGTTCTCGGCCTGGACCATTTGTTATACAGTTATGTTGATTTGGAAATGATCTTGTTGGAATCGATCGTGTCTCTTGTATGAGAGGCAGCGTAACAATTGCCTGCGATTTGTTTGATTATATCGGTTTCAATTGATATCAAAACGATTTCACGACGGTTGGATTATTATTTTGTTCGTTCTATTTTGTGGTAACAAACGAAACAGAATACACCTATCTCTGTATTCGGTTGATTGATTTCGATCCTGTTTGATTTCAAATGGTATAACAATTTCAAATTAAATGATTCGTTTTCAAATAGCTATTGGATGATAATTTAATTTAATTCTTTAAAAAGATTTTCAATCGATTTTAATATTGATTATGTACCTTATTTAGGCCAGCTACAGAATCAGAGGATTATGTAGCTAATCTATAGAATTAGATTTTTATTATTTTATTAATAAAAGATCCTTCTAACTTGTCTATTTTTTACCCTTTTCAGGTGAATTCGAATTGCATGGGACTTGATGGGCAGGCTAGGGAAATATTTGTGTATTGTAGTTCTATTGTAGTTTCCTAGTTTAGTAAAACTTGGGATATCTTCCCAGATTTATGTAAACAGTTTTGATAGTTTCCACAGGGAGGTTTTACCCTATGGAAAACTTATAAATACGTATTATTTTTTGTAATAAGGATCATCCTCGCTTGTGGGAGAACCAGGATTATGGATATCTAATACAAACTGAGACAGAAGTTGATGTTCTGCTACAGCTTTCGCTTTCATAATATCAATCTTTTGTTTCATGTTTATGCTTATCAATTTGCATTTGATTAGTGACTACTTTA
>ML782824.1:121291-152647 GCA_009831015.1 Picea engelmannii
TCAATCTTTTGTTTCATGTTTATGCTTATCAATTTGCATTTGATTAGTGACTACTTTAGCTATCATAGTCTTTTGCAGAATGATATGAATCAATTAATATTTCATCCATATCTGATCTCTTCCATTACTTAAAAATACAGCAACCACTTAATTCAGTTTATGAATGACAGATTTATCTTCTTCATCAATTGAATTATTTTGTATAAGTCTTTGCATACGGGTTTATCTAATTGTAGAGATTTATAAATGATAAGATTGTTGTTATTTTTATGTCTTGTTTGTCCTGTAATCAAACTTGTAGAAGCTCTACAACTTATCATTTACGAGAAGCTTCTGGATTATTCGGTACGGGTTTCCTCCTTCCGGTCATCTTAGAAGATCATCAGACACATGACAAATCTGGAGCATTTCCTCCAGGTTAGTTTGTGATTTATTTTCATTTATTTGTTAGTATAATATTAGTATTTTAGTTAGATATATTTGTAGTTTAGATTAGTGATTTAGTTTAGTTAGTTTTCTGTTTTATTTCTGTTCATAAAATTATAAAATCAACAAAAACATCTTCCTTTGTCTTAGGGAAGAATATTAATGAGTTTTTTCAGGTTTTATTTAAAACTGTAAATTGTGGATATTGTATATTTTGTGAATAAGTTATATTTCAGTTAGTAGTTAGTATAGTAGTAGTTAGTAGATTGTATATATAGAATAGTTAGATTAGTTTAGTTTGTTTAGTAGTTAGTTTTAGTTAGATTAGTTTATTAGTTTGTTTTATGTAGTTCTAGTTAGTTTAGTTAGTTTAGAATAGTTTTTCTTTTTGTTTTCTTAGGACCTTAGATCGGCTAATGGAGCCGCTAAACCCGTCAGGGTGGTTCATCCCAAACGGCTTGGGTTATTAGACAACCCCGGACCGGTTCCACTCTCTCAGTTGACAGACGGTCGATTTGGCCCGTCAACAAATGGCGCTAGAAGGAGGGCATGAACTTAATTAATGGCACGAGGCAGTCGCAAGACTCCTCCACCCCCTAATCGCTCACCTATAGTGACTAGAATTCGTTCACACGATAATATTCCCCTTCAAATAGAAACTACTTCAACCGACGATCCACAGATCACAGTTGAGCCAGCAACCCCTAATCCTACAGGTGGTGACATACAAGAGATTGTCTGCCAATCTCTTATTAAAACACATAATGCCTTAGCTCGTCTTAGGCAACCAAACCATCTGTGGGGTCAACCTTTGGATTTCTTTGATATCAGAGAACAATTAGGTGATACTAACCCCACTGTGAATCCTACAGATCCAATTTCAAATCCTGTTGCAGGAGGATCTAGGATACCTCCTTCACCACCTCCATCATCTCCTTCCTCTTCTGGAGGAGATTCCTCTGACGAAGGAAATTCCCCTTCTTAGCCTTCCACACCTAATACACCAATGGCAAACCAGAACAACCCTGCTAGACCCTGGCTTGATCAGGATGTTGTAGTTGTACCTGGAGCTCAGCACCCTCTACCTAAACACCTGGAGAAATGGCTTCCCAAGTTTGACCCTGACTCAAAACAGATTGTTGAATATCACATTAAAAATTTTATGTTACCCATTAGACTCCGTAATGTCGAAAATGAAGACGTTGTCTATAGGTTGTTCCCTTATACTTTTGAGGGTAATGCATCCACATGGTACTTTTCCCAGCAACCCCATACCATCATGTCTTGGGAAAAGTTTGAGTCATGCTTTTTGGAAAAGTTCGGAGATGGTAAACCTCCGGAAGTCCTAGTCATGGATCTTTCTAGATTAAAAATGAACCCAAAAGAAAAAGTTAAAGACTTTAACCAAAGATTCTTAACACTTAAAAATTGAATCCCTGCGGATTCCATGCCTGCCAGGAGTCTTATAATAGCTTACTACACTAAATCTTTACATCAAAGCATAGCTATTTGGGTTAAACGATCTAAGAAAGCCACGTTGTTAGAGGCCTTCGAGGAGGCCAACCAGATTGAAAAAGACATACTTAGTCTTAAAGACTCTTCTAGAAACGAAACTGAAACTAGTCCTTCTTCCAAAAAGAAGATTGAAATCCTCCCCAGACCCACTCAAAGTAAAACACAACCTGAAAACTCTGATTTAGAAAACTTAACCAAAGTTGTTCAAAAATTATCAAATCAAGTTATCGACTTAAAAAGGTTGACTGAAGAAGCTTCCTCAAGCAAAGGACCTTACAAACCCCTGTTCTGGAAGCCTTTTCCTACCAACCGACCTAATCCAACCACTGAAGGCCTAAATCTAGAAATCCTACAATGCGCCCTTCAAATAATTCTAGAATCCCAAGATAACTTGATGCCCCCTGAAATCCATCAGGAGGTAGTTGAACAAGAAACAATTCAAGAAGAAGAGTCTTATCCAAACATTTTTGGACACTTCTCGGATAGCATCTTTCAAGCTAACTTCGAGACAGTTCACCCTTATAATACCAGGAGTAAGACAGCAAACAAACCTTCTACCGAAAATACTACAACTTCACCCCCAAAGAAATCTAAATCAGTTGAGACTAAACAGAGTAATGTGAACCCCAACTTAGATTATGATGTTGTTGAAGATCTTAAAAATTTAAGGGCTAACATTTCTATTTATGAGTTATTGAAGTTTCCATTTCTGCCTCAAAAAATGTTGCAAAATATTGCAGAGAATGGTAAGAATGGTAATTCAAGTGGTAACAAGGTTGTGCAAAACAAAGTCCCTCAGAAGACTTCCACTAAAAATAATCCTGATCCTCAAGATAAAGGAAGCCTTCCTGTAAGTAATGTAAATAATGTAAATAATGTAGATAAAGTAGCTTTAGAAACTGGGAGTAAAAAGCCACAAGCTACTACTCTTAGTACTCACAAAAATGTACCTCCTTTCTTGTTAACTATCAAAAATTTTAATAGAAACGTGCATAATTGTATGGTGGACTCAGGGGCGTCGTCCAATGTGATGCCATGGTCTGTCTGCCAGAAGATTAACGCTAAAGTGGAACCATCTACTTTAAAAATCATACAACTTGATCGAACCAATGTTAAGGTTATAGGCGAACTAAAAAATGTACTTATTAGATTATCATCTAACCCCAAGGTTCATCAGGTTATTGACATAATTGTTGTGGATATTCCAGAAGTGTATGGTTTGTTTTTAAGCAGGGACTAGTCGGAGCAGCTACATGTTTACTTCGCGACAGACTGGTCTCACCTATGGCTTCCAGAGAACGGCAAGCCTAACAATATCAGGGTGAATCGTGAACGCTACCTTAAGTTCACGGTCACAGATTTGAACGACCCTAACGAACCATATACACCTTCTGCTGACTCGCCCGAAGTCCAAGGGATGGACACCTTCTTCGGCAATTTCATGGCCGAGGCTTCACCTATCATCAATCCAGAACAGCAGTCCAAGATTGTAGCATATATGCAACCAATAGCTTCTATGCAACGGTCCCATGTGCCCGATGGAAATCAAATTTGGTCTCTATATTTCGACGGGTCAAAGTCTAAAGAAGGAGATGGTGCAGGCTGCATCATTATCGATCTGGCAGGTAACAAGACATTAATTGCATGTAGACTAGAATTTGAATGTACTAATAATATTGCAGAATATGAGGCTTTACTGCAAGGTCTCAGAAAAGCTCTGGATATGAACATTCAAAACCTGGTTGTATTTGGCGACTCTGAAATAGTGGTTAGACAGGTAAGAGATTCTATCCACTGTCTCTCTCCGCATCTCAAGAGCTACCAGTCTGAGGTATGGAGTTTAATGAATAAATTTTTTGCTTTCAATATAAATTCCATTCCTAGATTAAATAATGCTGAAGCGGATCTATTAGCTAATGTAGCTTCTAAACTTCTTCCTGCAGAAGGCTTGTCCCCAAACGCATTCTCCGTCGAGCTGTTGTTTCGACCATCTGTTCCTGACAATATCACGAACTGGAGAGTCTTTGACGACGATCAGTAGATCATCAACTTTCTGCACAAGGAAGAAACCTTTCAAGGCGCGGTGATAGATGAATGCACGACGACAATTTGCATGATTTTACGGTAATACCTGATCCGAAAACTCCTGAAGCTCTGTCGGACATGGTAAATTCCATACCCAAATCTATAGTTAGATTAGAGAATTTTTATGATTTTGAAGATAAATTTAAAAATACGGTCAACTGTAAAACCAATAGTTCCTCATTGTCTTATGAAAAAGTAAACTTAGGAACTAATGAAAATCCTCAATGCATTAACCTAGGCTTGGGATGTTCTCGACAAGAAAAAGCTACATTTGTTAAATTATTTAAAGAATTTAAATATGTCTTTGCATGGATGTATGATGATCTTAAAACTTTTGATCCTAATATTATACAGCATGTCATCCCGATGAAGCCCCAAACCTTACCTTTTCAACAAAAACTGAGGAAAATGCACCCTAAACTTGAACCGACCGTTCAAAAAGAATTGAATAAGCTCCTTAATGCTAAAATAATTTTTCCTGTTAGGCACACTCAATGGGTTTCTAACCTTGTCCCGGTTCAGAAGAAAAACGGGGAAATCCGACTCTGCGTCGATTTCCGAAACCTCAATAGAGCATCTGATAAAGACAATTATCCTGTCCCGCCCATGGAACAGATCCTTCAACAGGTATTTGGTTCCAAGAGGCTATCCCTGTTAGATGGTTTCTCAGGATACAACCAAGTCCTGATGTCTCCACCAGACCAACTCAAAACTACCTTTCGTACCCCATGGGGCACTTATGCTTATCGTAAAATTCCCTTTGGATTGATTAATGTTGGTGCCACCTTTCAGAGAGAAATGGACGTTGCTTTCCGAGGCTTAATCAATCAGTCTGTCGTAGTTTACTTAGATGATGTGACTGTATATTCAAAAAACAAAAATGATCATCTAGCTCACTTACGAGTCGTTCTACTGCGATGTCGTAAATACAGCATCTCCTTAAATCCCAAAAAATCCATCTTTGCAGTAGAACAGGGTAAACTCTTAGGATTCATTGTGTCTAGTCAAGGAATGATTATTGACCCCGAAAGGACTCAAGTCATCGCTAAACTTCCCCCTCCTACATCCAAAAAATCCATGCAATCTTTCTTAGGCCAGATTAACTTCGTGAGGAGATTCGTCCCCAATTTCTTCGAAATGGTCAGGCCTTTATAGAATTTGATTAAGAAAGACACCCAATATCATTGGGGACCCACAGAAAATCAAGCTTTCAATGCAATAAAGAAGGCCATAATAGACGCTCCGTCTCTCATGAGCCCTGACTTCTCTCAAGATTTTACACTCTATACTTTTGCCTCTGACCATTCTTATGCCGCCATCCTAACTCAGAAGAATGCCGAGAACCACGAAGTACCCATCGCCTTTATGAGCTCTACTTTCAAAGGTTCTGAAATTAACTATCCAGCAATGGATCGGCAAGCCTACGTTGTTTTCAAGGCAGTTAAGCACTTCTGGTCCTATCGTTTGAAGTCAAGGACGAAAGTCATTGTCCCTTACCCAGCCGTGAGGAACTTGTTAGTGCAGAAGGAGTTAGGAGAAAAGAGAGCTAATTGGGTCACCTCCTTGCAGGAGTATGACTTAGAAATCACCCCAGCTCAGATTGTGAGAGGCCAAGGGTTATGTAAGTTGGTGGTTGATTCAGAAACAAGACAGCAAGAAGAAAGTGATACGTCAAACCTAGGACAAAGTGATCAAAGTCTAATATGTTGCACACAAAACCTTGTTAGTCCTTCGTACGACGATATTAGATTATGTCTTGAACATGGGTCAGCACCTCGTCACTTAGACCCCCCTAAGAGAAGATCCCTGAGGTTAAAGTCTACCTCCTTTCATTTGATTAATGGTATACTGTTTCGTCAGAATTTTGACGGCGTACTGATGCGCTGTCTTGAAAAGGACGAAGCAGAAAAAGTTTTGCTAGAGTTGCATGCAGGAGAAGCTGGTGGTCATTTTGGTGGTGACACCACTGCTCATAAGGTTTTAAGAGCCGGTTATTACTAGCCCACGCTTTTTAGAGACGCCCATACCTTGTGTCGTAAATGTATCATCTGTCAGAAAGCATCGGGGCAGTTACAAAAACCATCCTTTCCTCTGCAACCTGTTTCAATAGATTCTCCTTTCCTGCAATGGGGCCTTGATATCATAGGTCCAATCAACCCCCCATCCTCACAACAGCACAAGTTTATTGTAACAGCCACGGATTATTTTACTCGATGGTCTGAAGCTGCTGCGTGGAGAACTGTTAACACCAGTCAGGTAATCGCCTTTCTAAATTCGAACATTATCACCCGTTTCGGTATCCCTGACTATTTAGTCTTTGACAATGCTTCATACTTTTCTTCTCTTGAGATGAGCGAGTTCGCTTTGGACAAAGGAATTAAGCTGAAGTATTCTGCTAGTTACTACCCCCAGGGCAACGGATTGGCAGAGTCAACAAACAAGAACTTAATTAAAATTATCAAGAGAACTGTGGTTGAAAATCACAAAAATTGGCACAATGCGTTGCTAAACACGCTATGGGCTAATAGGGTAACGCCAAAGGATGCTATAGGTAACTCCCCCTTTTTTCTCGTTTATGGCAGAGAATCAATTCTGCCACCTCACATCCTTCTTCCTTCGCTTCAGTTGTCGCACAAAGTTCAAGAAGAAGATTGTCCCCCTTTAGAAAACTGAATTAGCGCTTTGATGAAGCTAGAAGAGGTAAGAGCCCAAGCTAAACGTAAGTTAGATCAACATCAACAATTGGTTAAAAGTTGGTTCGATTCTAACTCTGCTTATGATAGAAATTTTGAAATAGGTGATCTCGTCTTGAAGTGGGACAAATCACATGAGGGAAAGGGAGAACACACAAAATTTCAAAACTTGTGGCTTGGACCGTTTTTAATTGCTGAAAAGTTTGGTCCCGGTTCTTTTCGATTGCAGAATCTTAAAGGGCAGCTTGACACCTACCCGGTGAATGGCCAAGCCCTGAAGAGATACTTTGCTTGATAACTACCCTTGTATATTATGTAAATATTTTATTTTTGTTTGCATTTTCGTTTGCTTTCTGTTTTTTATTTTCATTTGAATTTATCAGTTTGTATTTTTGAAAAATACACATACCTGTACACTGAGCTATTCAGACAAAGACGATAGAAAATTCCTTCACTGAAATAACTTCTGAAAAATTTGTACAAACATCAATGGTATATTTCTGAAATTCATATTTGTGTTGGAAAAATCTGTTGTTTAAAAGAAGTTGACTGATTTCGATCTCTGAGCAAAGCTTGTCATGATCATCTATTATCTTTTTACGTTGTCCCTATTCGTAAAGGAATGAATCAGAGGATGTCTCCCTGTCTTAGGAAGCTATTTTTGTAAATAAAACATCTCTGGATCTAAATAAAGGACATTTCTAAAAAATTTTGATGAGGTCTAAAAAACATGTTAAAAAAATCATGATTTTCAGCGTCACCCCGCTCAGCTATATATCTATAAAAAAAAAAAAAAAAAATTATTAATAAGAGCTGTGGGAAGTGCTTGTAAACCCACCGGGATCCTGAACAGGTCTGCTGGCAGCAGGTAAATTCATGCATGACGCCAAGACAACTTCGTTGGGGTACTGAACAGGCCCGCTGGCAGCGAAGCAATGTCGGGTATATGAAAATTTGCAAAAAAAGAAACCTCTTTAATGTCCTTTATTCTGATCCAGAACTTCTTAACAGGATACAGATGTCAGAGTGGGTTAAATGGAAACCCTGTCGAGGCTATGGACGCCTGCTGGTAGCAGTGGCTATGCCAACAGTATTGAAGATTTTATCTTTAATATCGTGACTTACTGATCTTAAGATTGTTATCAGTTTTCATCTTTTGAAACACTACTGGAATGATTGGTTAATGATGATGTTTGTACGATTTTCTAGTTGTTATTTTTGAATTGGAATTATCTTTGCTGTCCTAATCTGAATTTGTTTCTTTTGGCAGAGATAACTGCTTCTACCAGTGTGTCGCCATTTTTGGCAGCCAATACATGTTTTTCATTGTCTTATAAGCTGCCTACACCAATGTTTTGCAAACATCAATTTTTCGTCGCAATTTTCAAATAAACAACATTTTCATTTTTTGCGACATTTGCACATTTGCCTTCATTTTGTTTTCACGACTGTAAGCGTGAAAACTTTATCTTTTGAATTCGCATTGAAATCACTATTTGAGCTGTCACAATCTTTCTTGTCAATATGCCTATTGCGCTTACATTTCACCTATCGTTATGTAGCTGGCAGAAATTGCGAACTATACTCATTGAACATTCTTGTAGTGATTGTGTGACTCGGTTTCATTGAGTTTGTAATGCATTGGCATTTGTATTTGCGTTTTATTTGGCCTACTTGACCATTGGTTTCATTAAGATACATAGGGGTTATGATTAAATCTTTCATATATATATCTTTTAATATAATGCCTATGTCTATTTTTTTTCATAACTATTGGTTTGTTGATTATATGAGTACCCATTGGCACATTGGTTAAACTATTGATTATATGAGCTGATACATTGGCGCATAGTTGATTTTGGTTTTGATTTATATGTCGAGTGTTTAAAACTATGGCATAAAGTTTGCGCGCGTTGGTTTATACATTTGATTTCATTGGTTGGGAAAATGACTTGATTGTTGAACTACTAATGGGTTGAACAGCTGTGAAAGCCGGCGGTTGTACCTTGGCAATAATTGTTATGCATGGCAGAGATAAGCTCCACCACCTTCGCACGATGGCATTTATGCCTATCCCTTATCCCCATTCATTGATGTTAGCTCGGGTAGCTCTGCTCCTGTGTGTTATGATCCAAACCCTCAGCTTACCATGTGCTCGGCTCCATGGCACCAGTCGTGCGAATCAAGCCAAATGGTAACCAAGCCCTGTTAATCTTTGGCAATGCCCACAAAGACTTGGAGGATAACGGATGGCTTACCTTCGTGCAATGATTTGAGGGTTTTAATCTAGTTGTGGCACGGCAGTTTGCCATGACTTTCGATGGCTGTAGAGCCAAGGTGGGTGACATCCAGTTAGAACTTGACGAGGAATTTATCAGTTCTGCTACAGGGTTACCTCCCACAGGACAACGTTGGTTCAAAAATTTTAAGGTCGAGGAGGTGCCATGGACACTATTGTTTCTCTTGCGCAAAGTCACCTCTTGTGACAGAGGTATGCCCATATCTACACTTAAACCATGATAGCACGATACTTTGATGGTAGTCAAATAGTTCGTGACCTATGAAGGTCGATACGAACTTGTGTTTCTCTACCACCTACATTTGCTAATGAATTTTATGGGATACTCCTTGAATATGCCCTTTTACTTTCAGCGCGGCCTATATAAAATGTCGAAGAGGTTTAAAAGGCAGAAGGCTAACAGTAGCCTATTCCACCATGGGCTTATTAAACTTATTATTGTTTATCACTTTAGTTTACACGATGATAGCTGGAGAGATTTCATCGCTCGTAATGGTTTTGAGGATATAGACCCTGTCCAGGTTGACAAGCCTGTGGTAATAGAAACCAAGGTCGGGCCACCTATGCCCTTACATATCCTACTGCCTCCTCCTAAACCCTCGGCCGACCCTAAGGTTGACTTACCTGACGCCATAACTGAGAGGTTTGAGACTGTTAACGGGCCTGCGAGCAAAAATCCCAAGGCAAACCCTACTGCTAATGCCAAGGGTAAAAAAATGCTCAGTTTATTTCAAGGATGGCCAGGAACAAGCCTAAACCCTCTGCTGAGTCAAAGCCTATAATCCTGAGTGAGGATTCTGACTCTGACATAGAACATTTTTTAGCCAATGAATATCCTTACTCGCAGGGTTTATGCCCTGAACCACCTTACAATTTCGTGACAAATCTTCCCCCTTGCCTAAAAGATAATCCTAGTTACCCTGGTATTAAATTGCTAATGAAACCCTCAGCCATATGTCCAAACCCTCGCCTGCTCTAACGAAACCCGGACAGCCTTCCTGTGACCAATGTGATTTATGGTTGGAACAATACTACATTGATGTTCCCCTACTCCAATCGAAAATTCAATCACTGGAAGATCAAATTGCAGTGTTGGCCAATCAAAGAGACAAGCTCCAAGAAGCTGATAAGAAGCAGAAGACAACAGGCTCCATCCTTTTCAAGAATGTTGAATCGGCCACAGTCGTTATCAACTCCAAATTGGCATGATCAAACCATCTCGTCACTGTACAGGTATGATTTTGATATCGTTTTAGTTTTGTGAATGAACAAGATTAATATAATGAGTCAAATTTGGTTCTCGAATAGCTCTGTTTATATTTCGAAATGGCTGTGCATCCTGTATATTGTTTCGCTTTGCTAAAAATAAATGAAATTTTGTTTTGGATATATGATTTTATCATTCCCAGTTTAGATACCAATAGATTTTCATTCGATTTGATTGGTCTTCATTTGGATTTGATTTGTTCATTTGTCTGATTGAGTTAACAAAGTTGACGTTTTGATTTCAATCGAATTGGTTTCGTATCTACTCTGAACAGGAAGTTTTTCATGCTCAAATTAGAATATGATCATGTTTGGATTTGATTTCGTTATGGTTTGTATGCTGTGATTGGCAAACGATTTCAATGAGTTTGGTTGTTACATATGCTGTGTTATATAATTTTCAAAGCTGTAATACAACCCTGATCATTTCCAATTGGAGAATAATGACCCCATTTTCATGAAAATAATGCTCTCATTTAAGACTGTGCAAATAATATTCGCGCCCGAATCGTGGAATGATTTTGAGTCATAACAACTATGTGAAAACCTTAGTTGTTCAATTCCTTCTTATTCTGAGTTGGCAAGATTGTTCTATGAGTTGAATTTGGATTATAATTGATGCTCTATTTGATTTTAAATTTGTAAAACGAATTGGTCAAACCCGGTTATAATTCGTTTGATTGGGACGATTTTCATCAAAGTCAATCGATATTGTTTACCCACTGTGCAATAACAAACGATCGGATACGAACTCAGTTACTAATTGATTGATCCTGTTACGATTTCGTTTGTGTACAGTTACGAGTCAGTTATGGCTTAATTCGTTCTCGGCCTGGACCATTTGTTATACAGTTATGTTGATTTGGAAATGATCTTGTTGGAATCGATCGTGTCTCTTGTATAAGAGGCAGCATAACAATTGCCTGCGATTTGTTTGATTATATCGGTTTCAATTGATATCAAAACGATTTCACGACTGTTGGATTATGATTTTGTTTGTTCTATTTTGTGGTAACAAACGAAACATAATACACCTATCTCTGTATTCGGTTGATTGATTTCGATCCTGTTTGATTTCAAATGGTATAACAATTTCAAATTAAATGATTCGTTTTCAAATAGCTATTGGATGATAATTTAATTTAATTCTTTAAAAAAAAATTCAATCGATTTTAATACTGATTCTGTACCTTATTTAGGCCAGCTACAGAATCAGAGGATTCTGTATCTAGTCTATAGAATTAGATTTTTATTATTTTATTAATAAAAGATCCTTCTAACTTGTCTATTTTTTACCCTTTTCAGGTGAATTCGAATTGCATGGGACTTGATGGGCAGGCTAGGGAAATATTTGTGTATTGTAGTTCTATTGTAGTTTCCTAGTTTAGTAAAACTTGGGATATCTTCCCAGATTTATGTAAACAGTTTTGATAGTTTCCACAGGGAGGTTTTACCTTGCGGAAAACTTATAAATACGTATTTTTTTTGTAATAAGGATCATCCTCGCTTATGGGAGAACCAGGATTATGGATATCTAATACAAACTGAGATAGAAGTTGATATTCTGCTATAGCTTTCTCTTTCATAATATCAATCTTTTGTTTCATGTTTATGCTTATCAATTTGCATTTGATTAGTGACTACTTTAGCTATCATAGTCTTTTGCAGAATGATATGAATCAATTAATATTTCATCCATATCTGATCTCTTCCATTACTTAAAAATACAGCAATCACTTAATTCAGTTTATGAATGACAAATTTCTCTTCTTCATCAATTGAATTATTTTGTATAAGTCTTTGCATACGGGTTTATCTAATTGTAGAGATTTATAAATTATAAGATTGTTATTATTTTTATGTCTTGTTTGTCCTGTAATCAAACTTGTAGAAGCTCTGCAGCTTATCATTTACGAGAAGCTTCTGGATTATTCGATACGGGTTTCCTACTTCCGATCATCTTAGAAGATCATCAAACTCACGACAAATCTGGAGCATTTCCTCCAGGTTAGTTTGTGATTTATTTTCATTAATTTGTTAGTATAATATTAGTATTTTAGTTAGATATATTTGTAGTTTAGATTAGTGATTTAGTTTAGTTAGTTTTATGTTTTATTTATGTTCATAAAATTATAAAATCAACAAAAATATCTTCCTCTGTCTTAGGGCAGAATATTAATGAGTTTTTTCAGGTTTTATTTAAAACTGTAAATTGTGGATATTGTATATTTTGTGAATAAGTTATATTTCAGTTAGTAGTTAGTATAGTAGTAGTTAGTAGATTGTATATATAGAATAGTTAGATTAGTTTATTTTGTTTAGTAGTTAGTTTTAGTTAGATTAGTTTATTAGTTTGTTTTATGTAGTTCTAGTTAGTTAAATTAGTTTAGAATAGTTTTTCTTTTTGTTTTCTTAGGACCTTAGATCGGCTAACGGAGCCGCTAAACCCGTCAGGGTGGTTCATCCCAAACGGCTTGGGTTATTAGACAACCCCGGACCAGTTCCACTCTCTCAGTTGACGGACGGTCAATTTCGCCCGTCAACACTCCCATAGGCCCTTTAATTCCCCTCATAATAGTGAACTTGGTTGGAAACAAGTTCTGATACTCGTGCAGCAACTCTGTAATCTTGTCAATGGTGGAAACATCCCAATAATCTCCGACATTGGCAAGATTTGGTGTCTCCTCTGTTACAATATTGACTTTCTTGATCTTGATCAGTTGTTCAATAAATGGTAACTCAACTCCTAGCCCTTTCACGTCTCTCTGGCCTTCTGTTTCTATGATGTTCACCTTCCTCAGATCATCGTCTTGATCGGCATTGATGTTGTAACAGCCCTACAGTTTCTGGAGAGGCACAGTCCATTCATCCTCTTCATGTTCTAAGGGAAGGTTGGATACCTCCTCAAATAATTTTTTTCTTACAATCTGTAATGCTTGATCTACTAAAGGAAATTGACTTTCAAATAGAAATGTAGTTATAAAATTATGAGTAGTACCTTCCCAATCCGTAGTGATGAGGCGCAATTCTACTTGGAGGTACCAGTTGATAGGTGTCGTGTCCAGCTTGTTGATGAATTTGTGTACCCTTTGTTCTTACGGAATGTCACTCCAGGCCTCTTCATATCTTCGCACATGGTCCTTTGGGCAGCTTCGACCTGTGTAGCGAACTTCGCAGCCTTCTACTTGTGTTGAGAATCGTGTTGTCATCAGAGTATGACATTGTATCCAATCTGTGATATTACTTTTGTGCATCCCCCACCATCTCGTTGGTGTGGCTTTCAAGGCCTCGTCCATTGCCAACAACCTATATTGTGTTGGTGCACTTGCTTCAAAGTTTGATAGGAATGCTTCTAATGGATTCAAACCATCAAAGGTGGGTAGTTTACTTACTATTGTGACAATCCATCGAAATTCTCTAGTTAATATAGCACATATCCTTGTAGATACTTCATACATATTATTCTACCAATTCTCCAGTGCTTCTTCTGATTCTGATGAGCACATGATGTCACTTCACCAGCTTAGATTCCCATCGGTTGTAGGGTTAATGTAATCTTGTTGTCTGTCGATTAGCTTGTAGATGTTTTCTAGTGTATATGTGTAGTCTTCTTCTCTGATCGGCTCTGTGTATCATAGACCTTCATCAGGATATAAAGGTGCAATGACCCTAAGGCCATCACCTTCAAAAGTCATGTGTCTCTTCTTTAAGTCAACAACAGTAGAGTTATTGAAGGCCTAATCAATTCCTAACAGCACGGGTTAAGGGCAACTGTCATCAACTATTTCAATTACCTATAAATCTACAAATGTTCTTACTCCATCGATGTCCACAGGGACATGCTCCAATCATCCAAATGGGATGACAGCTTGTTGATTAGCCATCCTAAGCGTGATAGGGAAATAGATCAGATTTGGTTTTCCCATCAGTGCCCAATTTTTCTTCGTCGTGACATTGACCTCCGACCCTAGGTCGAGGACCACATAGTCTATCTCATATTCTCATATTTAAGCATTCAGATGTAATTCCTTATTTGTCCTTCTCTTCTTACCGATCTGGTGTACTGCCCTATTCAGTAAGGTATCTATCTTTCCTAGCTCATATTGTTTGATTAAATTTTGTAATTCTTGTACAGCGCTTTCATCCTGAATCAACTTAATACAAGTATGTAAAAAGTCCATGAGCTTTCTTGCCTCTTTTGCTTCCCTCGGTGAGGCAGACTGATCAAATGCATGAGGCATTCCATACTCTCTTACTTCTAGTATTTTCTTTGATGAAGAACCTTGGTCTCCTCTAAATTCTTTTCTTGCTTCCTCAAATATTTGTCTTTCTTTCTTTGCATCGAAAGTTTGGGTCTTCTCTGCATCTTTTCTAATTTCTGAATCTTTTGTAGCCTTCTCTTGGATCGGTTGGTATTCTCCTATAACGACACCTCCTCTGGTTATAACAGCGAATCTAGGGTCTCCTCCAAGAGGTTCATCATAGATCAGTTGCACTTACGAGTTCTGTTGAGGTCCTCTTCTTTCCTAAAGCTTAGCTAGCAGTATAGGACAATCTTCTATAACATGGTCAAATGAGTTGCAGTAGCTGCAAGTGGTACAAGGGTTCTGAAAATCCCTTGCAAGGTGTCCTAGTTGTGTGCAGTTATAATAGATGATCTTTCCTTAGCCTCGACCCATTCCTCCTCCTCGTCCTCTTCCTCTGAATCCCTCACGAGGATTGAAGTTTCCTCTCCCATGAGACTTATACTGCATAGTGTTTCCTTCTTGTTGTACTTCACCTTGGATCTTATATATGTCTCTTGACCTTTCATGCATGAGATCATAAGCCCTACAATCCCTATCATCATTCCCTACAGACTTACAGAATGTATAGTACAAATTTGTAGGTGTCTGAACATACTTTTGCATGTAGTAACACTCACCAATATGATGTTTGTTTCTACATACCTCGCACCAGGGTAAGGTGACTTGCTTCAAATGGCTCAGGGCTCTAGAAGCTAAGTATTTGTTGAATAGAGGGAAGTGTTCTTTGTCATGGCCTTCTGATCAGAATCTGACAAACCAGATGTCTTCTCTTTTATCTTTTCCCTTGTCTTTCTTCGTATCTTCGACATGCAGAGACAAACTAGTTAGATGACTCAGGATCTGACTCATACCTAAGATGGATTCTCCCATAGGGGTTGATTGAAGCTTCATGGCGATCTCCAATGCCTCAACCTACGAAGAAATCTTCTATTGCATCAGGGGAACTCTGATGTGTGGTAAGAGGGAAACAATGAACCATTCTTTGTTTTGTTCATCTGGGATATGAAAAGTTAATTGGCCTGTCAAGTTTTTGAATCTGTGATAAAATTCCCACACAGGTTCAACCACCTTCTGCTTGATCTCTTTCAACTCTTTGATACATTGGGATTCTGACTTAGGTTTCTTGAATTCTGCAATTAGTGCATTCTTGATCTAATTCAGTGGATTAGACTGTGCAAGTCCTTGGACAAGTTTCATGTACCAACTCAGTGTGCAATCTCTGAGAGTTGTACTGAACTGGGTTCTTTTGACAGCTTCATCTGTGACATTCTTAATGTTCCATATGGCTTCACATAGGAACCAGTGTTGATCAATATCTTCAGAGCCATCTCCCCTAAATATAGGAAGCCTCATCTCATCTGCCATAGATCTTCCTAGGGTTCTTGACTGAATATGTGGTGGGCTACTATGGACAATGCTTTGGACACTCTGGTGACTGGGATTACTCTGGTTTCTTAATATTGAATCAACAGGAAGGATAATAGTACTTACTTCGCTGGTCTACATGGTTTCTGAGGTTTCAGGTTCTCCTCAAAGAATCTCTTCATCTTGTCCTTCCTCTATCCCAGCAGATTCTAAATGTTCTTCGTCTGTCAGATCTGCTTCTTCTTTACTGTAGAAACCCTCCTCCCCATATTTTTTCTTAAATAGGTTTGCAAGGTGGACTTCTTGAAACAGTCTCCCACTACACATATGTCCTGCTTCTGTGTCGTTGTCGTTGTCCGAATTTTTGAACATTAGCCTTTCCAAATCCAACCAGTATCTTCAAGATGTTTTTCTCATGCAACAACATCTTGAATCTCAACTTCAATAATTGTAAAAGTTTTCCTCTGGGTCCCTTAAAGAAATATCTCTCAGCTTGGTTGTATGACTCTACCCTGTCAACAAAAAACTCTGTGATGTACCCTCCAATGGTACTATCAAACCAGTGATCTGCTTCTCGTGATACGACATTATCATCTTTCTTGACCTTCTTGATCAACTCCAATGTCCAGACCATAGGAAGTCTAGATCGAATTTCGAACTGGGTATCGACTAATCTAGCTAGCCACTCGTATAGCTCTTGATGGATTCCTCCAAAGAATATATTGTGTATATCAATAAAAATATGCTTCTCCAACTAGTCCTCTGAGTTAAGATTAGGATTCTTATTCTAGGATTCAGCGAAGTCCTTCTCTTGATCTTCTATCCACTTATGAATCTCTGTATTCAATGGAAACCACCTTGACATTCCCTTAAAAATATTCTTCTCCCAGAAACAGAACCATTTTTTGGCACAGGGGTAGACCCGGGGTTCAGCTCCAAGAGCGCACCAACAAGCCATAACTACTGGCCCTTTCGGAAACACCTTTGAAGCAGATGCAGTCTCACCCAAAGCAGTTATGAGGGGGTTGCAGGATAGAGATGTCTACAACCAAGGGGAATATCAAGTGGATCTAACACAACAGCAACACAGCATTCATATATCACTTATCAACTTAGATCTATTTTGCACATCTACTTATCAGATCTACCATAGCAACGCAATAATAGTATATAAATGACAGAAACAAAGTACCAATCGCACACAACACCAAATATACGTGGTTCACCCTCTCTCTAGAGCTACGTCCACATAACTTTGCTATATTATATTAGGTTAAAGCATACAGTTCTTGTCTGTGCTCTTAGCTAGCAGATCTCTCTTCTCCTCTCTTTCTCTCCTCTTACTGTGCACCCAGCTGCAAGGTTGATCTTCGCACCTAGCTGAAGATCTTACAATCTAGAAGGCTCCCATGCTTAGCACTTCTCTCTCACGATACAATAATCACTCACATCAACAATGATAACCTATATTGACACCAACCCAAAAGTATCAACCCAACCTAGGCCCTTTAGACCTCTATTTATATAATTACAATCATTCACCGACAACCTTAGGCTGAAACCTAGGTGTCCAAAACCCTAGATACCAAAACCCTAGATGTCTAAAACCCTAGGTCAACTTGACCCATATTTTCAGGGATTTGCCAGCTTGTCTTTCCTTCCTTCTCACACAGTGCTCCAAAGCATCCAATGGTGGCTTTCTCCTCTTGCTGACATGTCCATGATCCTTCTTCCTTGCTTATCTGTCATCCCCGATCTCCTTTTCCAACATCTTTATTTCTCGGGCTTCACTTCATATTTTCTTCTCTTTTGCTCACTTCGACCCAGTATCAGTCACTGTGTCTTCCGCAAAGTTCACTTGCTCCCTTTTCTTCCTTGATATTCACTCCCTTTAACAACCCAGGGCCAACAATTCTCCTTACCCTTCCCTATCTTCTTGTCTTGGTTGTGATTCGGGTGAGACTTCTTCTCTCCGGAGAAGATGAAAATGCCAGTGCTCTAGACTACTCGGTACCATTTTGTTGGTAACCTAAGAAGGACCCTGGTATGATCAACTTTTCACCAACAATAGAGTTGAAAGCAGCGCAAACACAAAAACAAGAAAGACAAGAGGAATTGCAACCCCTCCAAGAACAAGTAGCACAGATGATTGTGCAGTTGGAGGAAGAGAATACAAGTAGAGTACAGGCACAAGTGGAGAGCTCAGCATTAATGTAGGAGAAAATAACAACATAGACAGTAGAGGCGTTATCAAACAAATCCACGTAGATGAGATATATAGGAAAGGAACTAGTAGAAAAGTTCTACAGCCTGAATAGGGCAGTGCACAGAGCGCGCACTACTTAAGTGGCTCAAGATGAACCACATGTCAATGTTGGGGGCATGTTGGGTGCATTTCTATTTTGAGAAGGAAGGTTATTTTGGGTGCGGTCTAGTTTGGAAAAGACCTAATTTTAGAAAGAATACCTAATTTTGGAACATGCACAATCGATGGACAGAAAGCAGCATGTAGAAAAATAAGGAAAAGAAGCAAGCAAAGAGATAAATCAACATGTCGCATAGGAAGGAAAACCTAACCATGATAGGGTTAGGGTTTTGGTAGAGGTTGTAATGTTTATAAGCTTGTAAAATAGTATAAATAAGAACCTAGGAGGTCTAGGTCGGGGTTCTAGCACTAGAGAAGGAAAAGGTTATTGAGCTATAGAAGAGTCAAGTAGCTAGATTTTGAGGGTTAGGTCACAGGATGAGGAGCCTGGTGTGATCTAGTATTCCTCACAGAGGTTCCTTAATCTCATAGTACTTATATGATTGGATATGTAATGCGCGCAATGCCATATTTTAAAGAAAACTAAATAAAGAGCATAGAATCCAAATCTTTGTGGACGTAGCCTTGGAGGGGGTGAACCACGCTAAACCATGTGTTATATGTAATTTTTCTTGCATGTTTACTTTCTATTAATGGTTATCTGATGAATGAATGGTTAAGCTAGATATATTAGAATGCATGCATGAGCTTAAAATATGAATGAATCCTAGGAATAACATGATGATTGCATGAAGAAGGAAGAATACACCCCTAGATCCCCACTCACTCCTAGACTGCAAGCACTTGAGCATTGAAGTCACCCATAAATCTATCTTGGGTGAGACTGTGTAGTGCATTTTGTGTGTTGCGTTGCCTTCTGGTTTACCAAAAGGGCTGATAGTTTTATAGGGTTTTGTTGGAAACTTGTTCAGAGTTAAACCTCGGTCAGACCAAGAGTAGAAGTGAGAGATTAAACCAACAAAGGATATATTATGAGTGTGAATCTCTTGATCATATTGAAGATCTATTCTTGGTGAAATATTCATTTCAAGTACTCATGGATGCATCAAAAGTTCCATAAGTCTGAGGTATTGATGACGAAATTTTTGGAGTTTCAGAAATACTAAAACAACATATTTTATGATATGTATGTGGGCTAACAGTATAATAGGGTGCGTACGTATATGGTCTAGTATAATAGGGAACATACATGAGGGAAAATCCATAAAATATTGAACAAGTGTTGGTGCTAGGTTCCTGAATTCTGAAGCAAGTTCCAAGAATAGTGGTCTATTGGTTCAGATATACTATAGAAGATATGGTATGGTTATATGTTGTCTCCATGCTTAGAATTAGTCATGGTATGGTGAATTATTGAGGAATTATTTGTATGGTTGTATTGATGTTTGAATATGGTAGCTGGATGGTTGAGTAGTTCAGTTATGTTCGGATTGAGAGATGTCCATCATCTGTAATTGTGTATGCATGGGGAGCATGCATAGGTTGATGGATGGCATATATATTTTTTTGATTGGTTATGGTATAGATTAAGTAGTGAAAGGTAGAGTGCAGTGACATATCATAAGTGGATGTGATAGAGGCAGAAAGGGTCTGAAGTGCCAGAAGGTTTAAGTTTCATAAACCCTAGCTTCTGAAGGTGTATGCGGGATGATAGTGGGTCAGGACACGTACATATGTGTGCTCCAGTATAGGCAGGTCACAGACATACACTAGATGTAATATAAACAATTCATGTACATGTTGACAGATTGGTATTTTTTTTCAAGTTGAGTCTTGTACTTGAGGATTGATTCATATTCTCAGTTAGTGTTGTGATTTGCAAGCTGAGTCTTGAATTGAGAGTTGGTGATCTTGTGGAGTTGTTTCTCTTTTCAATTGATGTTGATAAACCCCAAGGATTGTAATCCGTAATACAAAAGAAACGTATACATATATCGTGTGTGCCTTGTGTTCTTTATGGTGATGGCTTATTAATGATTTTTGTTGTTGAGATATGATTACATTATAATTGAAAGTAATGAATAAGTGATGATTGATAACAAAGATGTTGTGTAAAGAAGTTCTTAAAAGACCCCTACACTAATTCATCCCCCCCTCAGTGTGGTTGGTGTGTCCAACAATTGGTATTAGAGCATGACTTCACTATAAGCCTTACAATATTGAAGGAGATCCATGGACACACAAATGGATGAACATGCAGATGAAGTTCCCCTCTTTGATGAGACAAATCACTCGGCATGGAGAATAGAAATGAAAGTGTTTTTGAAGGAAAAAGGAAAATGTATTTGGAATGCAGCTATTGGTGGATCAATTCCCTTGAATAATAAGTCAAAGTTTGCAGCACAAAAGGAAGAAAAGAAAAATGATGCATTATCTCTCAAGACCATTTTCAACAGACTCTCAAGTTCTGTCAAAAAAAGAATGGGAGAATGTACTTCCGCCAAGGATTTATGGTTGAAGCTAGAGAAGGTATATCAAGATAAAGAAGACAATTCCATCAAGGAAAATGAAGGTAAAGACTATCCAAAATCTTATGATTACAATAATCCTAGTGAAGTTGAATGTTCTCTTATAAATGAAGAAGAAAATATAGTAGAAGTTTGTCTAGATGAAGAATAAGAGTTGTTGAAGTTTAAAGAAAATTTTTTAATTGAGTTAGGTGATGTTAGCATGGAAATAGGATATTATTCAATTTATTTTTTGTATATTGAAAAATGAATTAATGAAGTCTTATAAAAGTACCCAAAGCATATCATGTAACTAAAGAAAATTCTCAAAGAACAACAAGAAAGAAAAAAGACTCAATTAGAAGAAAAAGAAGAAGAGATCAAAAGACTAAAGAATGAAATAATTAATCACGTAGAAGAAAAGAAGAAGTTATATGATGATATTAGAAAAAGTCTTGAAGTTAATGTGAATCTTAAGACCAAAATTGAAGAAGCCAAAAGAATAGAGGAACTATTGAATAATCAAGTAAATGAAAAGGAAGAGTCATGCCATAAGTTGGAAGTTGAGGTTGTTGATCTTATAAAGAAATTAGAGAATTCAAACACTCACATCAAGTTCATGAACAACTCGAAAATATTGGATGAGATCCTAGATAGACAAATATCTCCAAATGATAAATCAAGCATTGGATACAACAATGAAGTTTCTCACCTTGAAGCTAGCACTTCTAAGAAGCATGAGCTAATTCCTTCATTCTCAAAAGGTGGAAGCAATGTTGTAAGTCAACCATATACACAAAGCAAGGAAACTTTCAAAATAGCAAAGCAAGGAAGACATCAAGAAGCCATCTTTACACCTCAAAGCAAATTTCTTAAGAGAGACACCTTCAAGGTGGACACCAAAGCAAAGGTATGAAAAAAAAATTCATGGTCACTGCTACTCATGTAATGAATATGGTCACAAAGCTTTGGATTGCAGACATTATACAAGGAAATATAATGGAAGGTTTCATAACACCCTAAGGTGTTGGAGACGTAATCAAGTGGGACACATTGTTGCTCGTTGTCACAAAATGAGATGTTACAGTTGTACTGGGTTTGGCCACAAATCCCAGGATTGTTGGAGCACAAGAAGACATTCCATGAAGAGTGCTTCATATAACATGACAAGAAGAACACAAGAAGCTAGGAAGGAAGAAAATGTTGAAAAGATGGAAGCTTAGAGCTCAAGTTATGAGAAGTTGATACACCTTCGAAAGTGGGTGAAGAAGATTGAACAACCAGAACAGAAAGGCAATCATGAGGCAAGCTCAAGCTTGAAATTTTCATAAGCATACGCGGGCTCCTGTGGAAGAATTCACGTACATACGCGATGTGACCTATAGAAAGGTCACGTAGATACGTGAGTTGTATGTGTAACAAGATGCATATATGTGGTAAAATCCTTGGAAAAGAAGGCTATGCACATGAGTTACAACATGATTTGATGATATAAATCTGTTTTACGAGATCTAACATTGTTTGTTGTAGGTTTTCATGATTATATGCTTGCATATATGTATGTATGGTGATGACATATGGTTGAGTTTTGAAGCATATGCTTGATGCCTATCCTGGATGCATAATACTAAATCTAGAGTATGGATTGAGGCATTTTTCATTAGGGAACAATGTTGGTTATGACAATGAAGTTATGGCACTTTGGTTATGAGATATATCATGATGATGTGATGCTAACTAGATATATCATTGATCTATTTAAGCACATTGTTGGCACAGGGGCATACCCAGGGTTCAACTCTACAACAGTGCACCAACAAAACCCTAACTACCAGCCTTTTCCGCAACACCTGCGAAGCAGATGAAGTCTCACCCAAGGTAGAGGCAGGGGTGGTTGCAGGACTCAGATGTCTGCAACCTTAGCTGGGACACAGATCTGTGATTCTAACACTTAACAGAGCACTCATTAGTTAACATCCATCAATATTCAGTCTCAGTTACATCGCAGTAAACCCTAATTACAGAGCATTGCAGTATTCAACCAGATCTAGCATCTAACAGCACTTAGCACGACGAAATAGATCAGATCTAGCAGATTCAAGCAATAAGCACGTTAAAATATAAACACATCAATACATCGCACAAACCAGAGCAACACAACATGTACGTGGTTCACCCCCACCCTGAGGCTACGTCCACCAACTCTTTGTCTTCTTTATTATCTTTGGTCAAGCTTCTACAAGCACAAAGCATCCAAGTCCCACTCTGCAGAGGACAGGAGATCTACGCAGCTCACTAGATCCTCCTTCCTTGCGTTACAGCACAAAGCCTTCCACAGTCTGTTACAACCACTTTCACTTAACTCTGCAAGTCTCACACAGTATGCACAAAGAACTTACAGCTCTTGATCACATAGATCCAATCCTAGCACTTAGACAACATGCGATTTTTTCTTCTTACCATGCCTAGCCTTCTATTTATACATTAAAAATAGGCCTAAGCATGGGTAAACCCATGGGCCGACATTCCCATACCCATTACATAATCCCAAATCCCAAAAAGGACCCTAAAAGGGGCCGATATCCCACAATCTTCACTTCATCTTGCGCTCTGCCTTAGACAACCTGTCGAAGTCCAAAAATTAGGTCAAACATGACCAAGAATCCTCAAAACTTGGTCAAGGGCCAACAGGCCCCCAACACTCACCTGTGACTCGTCCTGAATCACTCTGATCGGATTACTTCTGCTTCGAAAGCCTCAATCTTAGCTCGAGCTGCTTCGACTTGTTACTATGCCACGACCTCTTGTTCAGCGAACTCTTATATGACTGCTTTGTTGACAGGTCCCTCTAGGCGTTGTTCAGTTGTAGTGATGAATTTCTCCAGTTCCAATCCTCGGCCTTCGATCTCTGTGAACAGTTGGTAAGCCTTATCCTGTATAGGTTGGAGCCTCTGAGTCACTTCCATGACTTTTATCTAGATAGTGTGGATCTACTGCTGGGCAGTGCACTTCTCCTGGGATCACTTCATTCTATCCACAGTTGACAGGGGCTTCAACTGTGCCTGTATGGTTTCTTCTTGATACTTCGCCTCTTGGAGTTGTGACTCCAGTGCCTTTAGTTATGGATTCTCAGTGAGTTTCTCATAGGTCTGGCCACTGCAATCAGTGAGTTGCTTACATTCCATGGCAAGGGCCTTTATTCTCTCAACTATGCTTCGAGCAGTTACTTCTCTTTGGTCCCTCACATCCTGCGGGGTGGTGGGCACTGTGTGGAGCTCTAAGTATGTGATTCGTTGTTGTAGTTGTTGGATAGCTTATGCAAGCTACTCTACTTGATGCGTGACTCAGTCTTCTTCTTGTAGCTCTAATCCTGTCATAGAGCGGAGTGCTCTGTTGACTGCTTCTTTCACTTCAAGTTGCTCTACGAGCAACTGTTATTTTTCTTGTTGCATCTGTGCCTTCTCTTCTTCAAACTTTGCCTGGAGAGAAACCTTCTCATGTTATACAACTCTACGTTGTTCTACAAGTATGTCGTGCACTTGCTTCAAGGCTTGGGTGGCTTGTTCTGTTTCTTCTTGAGCGCAACAAAGGTGAGCTTCGACCACATTAGTTATTCGGCGGAGTTGGGTTGGCTCATCTCCCAACTCTGGTTCTCCTGATGGAAGTGGAGAAGTGGAGACTGCATGGCTGGACTAAAGGGCCTTTTTTACCCCTCATAGTTTGACCTCAATTCTATCGTACATTTCTTCTTGCTTGGATTCTTGTTTCTCCATAATTTCCAGCGAAGCATCCTTGAGAGTTGTGATGATGAAGTCAAAATCATTGACAGTAAGAACAGTCTTCATCTTGGTCATGGTGGATTTTGATTTCTTCTAGGAAGAAGGTTTCAGGGGAGAAACCTTCCTCTTCTTTAGGGGATCAACCTCATCTCTGGGTGGTGTTACTTCACCCGGCTTCTGTTGAATTCCTTTCCCATTTAGGTCTTCTACTTTGTCATCACCCCCTTAGTTAGGTGATAATGAAGCAGTATTTCTTGAGGCACTTCTTAAATCGTGGACCTCTTCGGTCTTCTTTGTTCTAATAGGCTCGGGTGTATCATGTTCTTTATGCATGGTCTTTGGGTTGTCAGGATCAGACATCTCTACAGAGTCTGTGGGAGTAAGGAGGTCTGTAGGCCAGTCCTTAGTGATCTCCTCCAGGTCTTCTTCTCTGAAATTATAGTATGACTGAAGTTGCTCCTTATGTTCATTGGCTCGTGTTTTTATGTAGATGAAGTTTTGATATGCATAGAACTTCATCAAGGGTTGCAACCTCTATAGGGTGTTCGGAGTCATGCACGGTTCGGCTTCAATGGCTCTCTTCAGCTGAAGGTAATATGTATGAAAAGCAGCATTTGACTGCCACTGTTTGTTCATATCACTCGTGTACCAAATTGTAGTGAACTTCACAGCAAGCGGCTCGAATGGTTCAATATCCGGGAAGGTCACACCTTCCAGCATCTCTCGGGAAACAAAGGTGATGAGGATTAGGAGCCAACTAAAGTGAAACTCGTAGCCCTGATCATGTTCTTAATGGAAGTCTAGTTCCAGTTGATTAACTAGGCACTTCCACCAGTTCATCTGCAAGCCTTCCACGCACTTCCCTGCGAGGTCAACAAAAAAACCTGTGACCTGCGTAGGTATGTTCTTCCTTACTAAATTTCTGGCTATTAGCTGGTAGGCTAGGCACACTGCGCCATTCTGGATGAAGGCTACCTTGTAGCCTCGTGTTCCCTTTTCAACATCGTCATATGTATCCTTGATCTTCTGTGCTAGCAAGAAATCTATGGCTTTTCCTAGATAGAACTCTTGTGGGTCGGGTCCTTGCATACTTAATCATGTGATCCTATGGATCAACGTCGGATTGATTGTAATACAATGGTATATCCATAAGTAACCACCATGGTAACATGAAAGTAATAGCTTGACACAGACGTTCACTTCTTGGTGCCTTTCAAAGTGTGGGATCTTCATTACATTTAGTAGGGTGGACTGCGTGGGGTTCAGCGTCCATGACTGGGGGACTATCTTTGATTTCTTCCCCTTCATCCTAGTCAGGTATTTATACGGGGAGAGCATATTGTAGTTCTTGTGATCTTCGAGGTTGAAGTCGCTGAACTTCAACGCTGTGATCTTGTCTTGTTGTGCTCAAACTACGTGTATCCCCTTAAGGAGGTACACAGTAATCATGGAGTACTCGAAATATCTTTGCACGTTATCTCAACTCACCATGCTGACCAGAGGCGGGATGTAATCAGGCAATATGGACGAGATCAACTTCACATTTTCTAGGTCATCTTTGTGTTTGGTTTGATTTTCCATTGATGGTCGGGATGATCCGGCTCTGCGAGTAGTCGACAGAGAGGCTTGCAGTCCTCTCGTCGATGACACTTGAATACTTGCAGACATTTCTCTTTCAGACATTACTCTTTTAGTCATTAGGTCAATGAGAACTTCTTCGACAATTTTCTCTGCAGCGCTAAGCTCGTCTGACATGCACACTCGTGGTTGAATATCTTGAGTTCGAAGAGTAACTGCTCAATGCAGCAGGACGAATGGAAATAGCATGATGATCACTGTGCGAAATCAACTACTCCACGGAATTAGATTCACGATTAGAAAAATTGTTCTCGTTGTGTGGCGCAATGGGATAAATAGATAACTTGGTAATGGATCTCTTGCAACTGGTGAGAAGCCTTCATTAACTTAGTTTTGTCCGTTATGGCGCGGTCTCAACGGTCTGGTGGCGAACTTTCTAATCATAAATGCCTTTCTACCCGTATGTGTTGTCGGTCTAACGGTTATACTATCTCTAATGGCTATATTGCATCGCCATGGCGAAGTGCCATGTGACGTTGTTTTGATATCCTAGCGAAGTTCCAATTTTGCAAATTTTCCTTCTACGAAGTTCCCTCTGGAACCTTCTGTAACTTTTCAATTTTAGCTCTCTTGTTACTTAGTTTTCTATCCTTATTTCCAGTGAGCTTCATCTCAGAATTCCTTTCTCCATTTTGAATCTTATCTTCTTCTGGCAGAGTAACTTCACACTGGTGAGATTCTTTCCTAGAAGTCAGGGGTAATACTTCATTTGTATCTAGAATAGGTACTTCAGTCTTCTACAAATCTTCTAGTGTTCTTCCTACCTCGACATCCAAGTCTTTGGTATTAAATATCTTTGCTCGGTTCTCTTGTTCTTCAATCAAGTGTGTGATCCTCCTAGTCATGAAATATTTCAACATTTTCTTCTTTTGTTCTAAGACTTCTTCTTCTTTCCTTCTGGCCTGATCTCCTTCAATCCAAGGTTTTCTTGGTAACATAGAAAATGGAGAGTTGTTCTCAATAAATTTAACAACTTCAAATTCTTCCTCTGTCGAAGTTCCATTGGCACTCATAGATATATGGGTAAGTCTTCCACATAGGGTTATCATCTTTCCTCTGAATAATCTTATTCCTCCCAATGAAGGAATCATAGAAGGCTTTCCTAGAAGTTCCCAAGTTCTTTTTGTCATGATATTCACCTGTGTTTCCTCATCTAGAACACAGTCAATGTTGAAGTCTCCTATTCTTACTTCAATGCATTCTTTTTATTTGAAGATCTATAATAAGATGATATGTCGGTGGTCATTCAAGGTTTCTTTCATCTATATAAATACTTTTTCTAATTCTTTATGGGGTTCTTCCATAATCTCAGTTGCTTAACATTTCTCAGGGTCTTCTTGTCTCATATTCATCCTTTCAACCTTAGCAATCATTCTAGGGTAATCCAAAAATTTGTGGTCCATAGCTTTGCAATAGAGGCAACTAGGTCTTCTACAGGGCATTCCTTAGCAAGATGTCCCAGTTTTTTGCAACTGTAACAAAGGTTTAATCCTCTCTTTATCTTAAATTATCCCCAGCCTTTCCTGTACTATGCACTAGGATCATGGTAGATAACCTGCAAAAATTTATTTCTAGGATCCTGCATCCATTTGTTAGTCCAAACATTCTCTCTATGCATAGGTATAACATATATTTCACTATTCTTATCAGACCTACTCATATCAATCTTCTTTCATCTATCAGTGCCCTAGTTTTTAAGCTAGGACAAGTCTTATTAAACATACCTAGATCCATACTTTAGAAACAAAAATTTCCACTAATCTTATCTTCAGCAGAGCACAAAGCTTCCAGATCCAAAACTTTTACTATTCTTACCTTTATCATAGCACAGAGATTCCATATCTTACCTCTTTTCTTCGGATCAGACTTATTTTCTTAGCACAGATCTTCACAAATCGAGTAGAATACTGCGTACTAGAGAGACAGATCTACGGACAGAGTTTTCACAATTTCAGGTCGGATCTTCGCACAAAGATTATTTTTCCTCAGTTCCCAACAATCACAGTTTCAAGTCACAGCAATGAAACCATTTGTTAGCACAGGGGTGGACCCATGGTTCAATGCTACAACAGAGCACCAATAAAACCCTAACTACCATCCCTTTCGGCAACACCTGCGAAGCATATTAAGTCTCACCCGAGGTAGAGGCAGGGGTGGTTGCAGGACTGAGATGTCTGCAACCTTAGTTGGGACACAGATCTGTGATTCTAACACTTAACAGAGCACTCAACAGTTAACATCCATCAATATTCAGTCTTAGTTACATCGCAGTAAACCCTAATTACAGAGCATCGTAGTATTCAACTAGATCTAGCATCTAACAGCACTTAGCATGATGAAATAGATCAAATCTAGCAGATTCAAGCACTAAGCACGTTAACATATAAACACATCAATACATCACACAAATCAGAGCAACACAGCATGTACGTGGTTCACCCCCACCCTGGGACTACGTCCACCAACTCTTTGTCTTCTTTATTATCTTTGGTCAAGCTTGTACAGGCACAAAGTATCCAAGTCCCACTCCGCAGAGGATAGGAGATCTACGCAACTCCCTAGATCATCCTTCCTTACATTACACCACAAAGCCTTCCACAGTCTGTTACAACCACTTGCACTTAGCTCTGCAAGTCTCATACATTATGCACAAATCACTTACATCTCTTGATCATATAGATCCAATCCTAGCACTTAGCCAACTTGCGATTTTTTCTTCTTACATTGCCTAGCATTCTATTTATACATTACAAAATAGGCCTAAGCATGGGTAAACCCATGGGCCAACATTCTCATACCCGTTACATAATCACAAATCCCATTAAGGGGCCTAAAATGGGCCGAGATCCCACGATATTCGCTTTGTCTTGTGTTCCGCCTTCGACGGCCTGTCAAAGTCCCAAAATCAAGTCAAACATGACCAAGAATCCTCAAAACTTGGTCAAGGGCCAACACACATTTGTGGTACATGTTTAGAGATACTATTGACTTCTTAGTAATTGACGTAGTGAATGGTTTTTTAAGGCAGATCTGTCATGGTACATGGATGGTACATATGTGAGCTCCATTGATATATAGTATGATGTATTGTTAAAGGAATATTTGTTGGATGTCTTTGGTGCATGCATTTGGCATGTGGTTGAGCTACATATTGGGACATGTAGTTGATGAGTTTATGAGGTGATTATGTTGTACATCATTGATGAGTCATAGCTCGATCTATAGTTGATGCATTATTGGTACATATTTGGTACATTGGTTAAGGCACTTGCTAGTAGTATGAATGACACATGGTTTATGGTTGATATGGCATACATATATGGGAACACATCTTGACTGCGGTTCATCTTGTTGAAGTTCGGTGCATGGTTGATGCACTTGCTATGGTGCAGGTAGTAATACATGTTTGGTGCATGGTTGATGCACTTGTAGAGGGAAGATGATTGTGGGTGATAGTACTTGGTTAAAGTACATCATTAGTATTACTTGTTTATCATATAATTTGATACATCATGTATGGGATAGTTGAGACACTTACTGTGGTGCTTGGTTGGTATATTATTTGATGCTTGATGGTTGAGATACATATCTTGACACATGGTTTGTGGCACTTGTATAATGATAGAGGCATATCATATGTAATATGACAAGGTTGGCATGTTGACGATGTTACTGGTACATTGATAGAGACACTTGTTGATGATCCCGATATATGCTTGGTACACTCTTTGGCATATATTCTTGGCATATATATACTTCAGTGATGAGATCTTATTGTATGGTGTTGATGTGAATGGTTGGCACATGATGTACATGGTTGATGTTTTTATTCATGATTCACTTATGACGTATATTTTTCTTCATGATTGACGCATGAGATAATTGGCACAAACTTAATGTATGGTATGGCATGAGTTTGGATGATTGATGCGTGGAAAGGTCCAAGGATCATCATAGAACAATTGATCTATGTTAAGAAGTGGCATTTGCAGCAGAATCATGTTGCAGTGCTAGCATATTGTTCATCTATTAGAGAAGATAGGGGGAGACATACCCACAGGGTGAGTTATTCCTCTTCCCTTGATTGGTTGCATCAACATGATTCCAAGAGGAGAGATTCATCAGATGCATGGTAGATAGATAGTTGCTTGGAGAGAAATAAAAAAGGCATGTTTCCAGGGGAGTGATGGTCACAAGGGGATCATGAGAGATATGTGTTTATCATTGCATCATAGTGATATCCCTTATTCAAAATGGGAGAGATTATTCAGAGGAAGCTCAAAGGAATCCAGACATGGGGAGCATCCCCAAGAAGATTTTATGCGGGGAGACCAGCCCCAAGGAGAGAATTATCCTTTTCCATTGATGTCAAAGGGGGAGATATAGTCACATTGATGTGATTGAGATGACTATTGATGATGATAATTTCCATGTCTACATGTTTCCATCAATCATTGGTGTTAACATCAATGTTGGTATTTCCATCAATGCCAAAGGGGGAGATTGCTACATTATGTTGTCATTGATGTCAAAGGATTCATGTCAAAGGATTGATGTCAAAGAGTTGATGTCAAGCAATGACATTGTATCATTGATGTATTTATTGTTGGATCATATGGTCATAGATGTAAAATATGTCTGAGGGATAATGTCATGAGGTGTCATAGTGATGTGTTTTCATTGGTTAATGCTCTAGATGGATTGATGTATAGATGGGATTATGTAAAGGTTAATCTATGTTGTCTTATATTGGTTGATAGGAAGTACGAAATTGATGAACTCCAAAGTGATCCCCTTATGGTGAAAGCCCTCATAGGAAGATGTTTTGTGAAGTCAAAATGATTAAGTGGTTGAGTCATCCTAGATGTGTGGTTAAGGAACCCAAGGTTGATTGTTGAATAATGTAATGAAGAACAGTGAATTTGTAAGTGAGACTATTATAGATGGATAGTTTTCGGCATGTCATTTCTAGTGATATGTGGAACGTCACATAAATCCTCACGATTAGAGAGCTATGACCATGTGAAGTTCGAGAACCCTCTTGTGTTGTCTAAAAGCCCCTAGAAAGTCAAAGAAGTCAAATTATTCTAGAACCTCCTAGAATAAAGTTGACTAGTCAAAGTGGTTAGTTATGGGTTAAGTGGTTGCAACAAGAAAACAATTAAAAATAAATTAGTTGCAACTAGAAGTGGATAATTTACTATTTGTGG
>ML782824.1:160135-186743 GCA_009831015.1 Picea engelmannii
GTCAAAGAAGTCAAATTATTCTAGAACCTCCTAGAATAAAGTTGACTAGTCAAAGTGGTTAGTTATGGGTTAAGTGGTTGCAACAAGAAAACAATTAAAAATAAATTAGTTGCAACTAGAAGTGGATAATTTACTATTTGTGGCAAACTGGGTTAGAAGTGGGTTAGCCCCAAAATAAAGTAGTTGGTTGAAGTTGGTTAGATGATAAACCCTAGAGGAAGCTACTTGGAGAAGTATAAATAAGAGAGAAAGGATATTTTATGAGTGTGAATCTCTTGATCATATTGAAGATCTATTCTTGGTGAAATATTCATTGCAAGTACTCATGGATGCATGAAAAGTTTTGTAAGTCTAAGGTATTGACAGTGAAAGTTTCAGAGTTTCAGAAATACTAAAAAACCCTAGTTTCTTAGATGTTCGTGAGATAATAGTATAATAGGGTGCATACATACGCAGGCTGGCAGTATAATGGGGCGTGTACATGAGGGAAAATCCATAAAAGTTTGAGCAAGTGTTGGTGCCAAGTTCCTAAATTTTGAAGCAAGTTCCCAAAACAGTGGTCTACTGGTTCAGATCTACTACAAAAGATATGGTATGATTATATGTTGTCTTCATGCTTATATTTTCTCATGGTATGGTGAATGCTTGAGGCATTCTTTGTATGGTTGTATTGATGTCTGAATATGGTAGTTGGTTGGTTGAGTAGTTTAGTTCTATTCTAATTTTGAGATGTCAATGATCTATAATTGTGCATGCATGAGGAGCATGCATAGGTTGTTGGATGGAATAAATATGTTTGTGATTGGTTATGGTACATATTGGGTAGTGAAAGGAAGAGTGTAGTGACATATCAAAATTGGATGTGACAGAGGAAGAAAAGGTATAAAATTCCAAAAGTTTGAAGTTTTAGAATGTAATGTCCTCGACCATCAACCCACTTTCTGGGCAACGCTACTACACGGAAACATTCTCATGCTTATGTAGTATGCACTTAAATGAAGTTAAATGGATTAACAGAGTAAACATATAATTACTGCTAACATACAGAATTAATGGAATCAACCATAATATCATTGCAACGGAATACATGATAATATTGCAAGCATCACACACATGCATTTTAGTTGAAATTAAACACATGCATATACTTATCTTTGAAACTTTAGTAACTCCACCAACCATGTGCAAACTTTCCACGAACCTCCCAGCCTTAGACCTCACTGCTCATCACGCTCAACAGTGGGTCACCCCCGAGCTGGGACTAAGATCCACCCAAGGTAAGGAAATCCTAGACTAGGCTGAGGTTACAGGAAAAATGCACAGAGTAACCAGAAGGATTCTCTCCAAGATCCTTCTTACAACCACTACTCATGGACTCTCATTCCCCACATGCATGTTCCACCCGGGAGTATACACCTTCACAAGAACAGTCCATCAATGCTTCACCTCCCTCTCTAGGTCTTAACAATAGGTCGGATCAGGAATTCTCGTAGTTCCATAGCTAGTGTTGGACTCTCTCTGGGATAAAACCACTTCATATCAGACTCTCTCCTGGAGAGAGATGGTCATAGGCCTAACAACCTGCCTCTTCAACCACGAGCCTCAAAACCTAGTTCTTCAGCTAGTTTCGACTCAATTCCAACAAAATGAGGATAGCAACAACATCAACTAGTCAACACCACTTGGAAAATAGAAGGCATCAACCCAAAGACAGTTCGGGTCCAGACTCGACTCTACAAGAGCAGATAGGCTCGGCTCATAGGATACACATGTGACAGGGCTCATTCCACACAAAGGGAAAACACAGACTCAAGAGGTTCAGACGGCAGAAAATGGAAACAGGCCACTAAGACAATGCACAGTTCAGGTAACACCGGTTTCAGAGTTGCATGACCAAGAATCAACATAGAGATCAGACACATAGCAACATGATTCAGATAGACGGATGCAAGAATGGAGGAACAACCCCCAACTCAACTGACGCTTCAGTTTTTAACCGCATGCACCCATGTCAATAGTTGTCTTCCTGGAGCTACATGTGTTCCCTTTTGTACATGTTGGAGCTGCATGTGTTGCCTCTCCCAGGACTTAGGATAAAAACATGTTTTGTCACACATTTTTAGAATAATAATAAAATATCATTCTCAAGGACTTAAGCCCCTAAGATTAGCCCCTCTTTCCAACCTTTCAACCCCTTTTTCCCTTACCCTCCCTGTGGAAGCTTAGTGCCTCGTCACTCTTTCTTTGTGGTCAGTCTGCATCCAATGATGTTTAATATTTATTAATGTTTTTCATATTACATATACAAAAATAGGCTCCTGGCCTTTAACATTTAGGCTCTTCGGCGTAATAAACACATAATCCCACTAGCTTATCAATACTTGGCTCACCAGCCTACAAAACATTATTTACAATTCATAAACATGATTACAACAGGGCTCATCCTTTATGATATTACAATCCCCTCCCCTTATTTTTGCACTATCCTCAGTGAAACTTTTACACAGCATCAACAAGATTTCCAAAATCTTCAAAAAGATGTGGATATTCGTCCCGCATAGCATCTTCATGTTCCCAAGTCGCGTCCTCGGGACCATACCAGGTCCACTGGACCTTTACAAGCCCTATGGCTCGATTCCGGAGCTGTTTGTTTTTCCGGTCCAATATCTGCACGGGATGCACTTGCAGGACACCTTCTTGTTCCACCTGAATCACATTCCAATCAATTACATGATTAGCATCAGGTATATATTTCTTAAGCAATGAAACATGAAACACATTATGTACATTCATGGATGCAGGTAATGCAAGCATATATGCAACTGGCCCAATCCTTGCTAGGATTTCAAATGGCCCACAAAATATGGCTGCCAGCTTGGCGTAGTTTCCCAGCTTCACAGAACTTTTATTAACTTTTACTTTCAGAAAAAACATGATCGCCCACTTTGAACTCTCTATGGGTTCTGTTTTTATCAGCATAACTTTTCTACCTGTCTTGGGTAGCTTTCAAATTCTGCTTAATTTTTAGCAACTATTCTTCCATTTCCTTGAGCAACTCTGGCCCAACTACTACCCTATGAATTGGATTATCCCAGCTTATTGGAGTATTGCACTTTTTTCCATAAAGTGCTTCAAATGGGCTCATCTTCAACGATGCTTGATACCCATTGTTGTAGGCGAATTCTACCAAATGTAGGTAGTCTTCCCATTTCAATGGTTTGTCCATCACATACATCCTTAGTATGTCTTCTATTACTTGATTCACCCTCTCTGTCTGCCCATCAGACTCAGGATGATAGGTTGTACTAAAGTTCAGATTCATTCTGAATCCTTTGAACAACCCCTTCCAAAAATTTGAGGTAAATTTCGGGTCTCTGTCAGACACAATTGTTATAGGGATTTCGTGCAATCGTGCTACTTCCCTCATAAAAATATCAGCAACATTTGTTGCCTTGTGAGTAGTCTTTAGTGGAATAAAATGGGCAGATTTCATAAGCTTGTCCACCACCACCATGATTGAATCATGTTGCTTGCATGTTCTAGGCAATCCCATGATGAAATCCATTGTCACTACTTCCCACTTCCACTCAGGAATGGGTAAAGGTTGCAGCAACCCTGTTGGGTGTATGTGCTCAGCTTTAACCTTCTGGCATTCCATACATCTGGTGATGTATTCAGCAATCTCTTTCTTCATACCTGGCCAAAAGTAATTGCTCTTGACTGCTGCCACAATTTTCTGATATCCAAGGTGCCCAGCATAAGGCACATTGTGCATTTCATGCAAAATCATACGTTTCAAGTCCTAGACATTAGGTACATAAGTTCTATTTTTGTACAGAAGTGTTCCGTCGGTTTCCAATTTATAATTTTCTACTTTCTGTGGCATCCCACCTTGTTGTAGCTTTGCTACCAAATCCATGTATTGCAAATCTACATTTGCAGCTTCCAAAATTCTTCCCTTTATATCAGTTCGGTACATGCTAATGGTTGTAGCATGTAATTTTTGTACTCTTCTGTTGAGTGCATCAACCACTTTATTCTCCTTCCCTTTGACATGCTCTATATCAAAATCGTACTCACACAAAAACTACAACCACCTACTTTGCCTAGTTTTCAAGGTTGGTTGATCAAACAAATACTTCAGACCATTATGGTCTGTTCTTAGTTCGAACCTCCTTCCCATGAGGTAATGTCTCCATTTCTTTAGAGCATGTACTATGGCTGCCAACTCCAAATCATGAGTTGCATAGTTCCTTTCGTGCTCTTTCAACTTTCTGGATTCATAACAGATTACAAATCCATTCTAACTGAGGACTCCTCCTAGTCCTTCTTTGCATGCATCTGTGCATACCATGAAATATTCATTTGTATTTGCGATCCTCGGGATTGGAGCACTGGTTAACAGTTGCTTCAATTGCTGGAAGAGTTTCTCACAATCCTCTATCCACTGAAATTTTTGCTCTTTCCTTTGCAAGGAAGTGATAGGGTGAGCTATTCTTGAGAACCCTACGATAAACCTTCTCTAATAACTAGCTAGACCGATAAAGGATCTAAATTTCATCACATTCTTTGGTGTTGACGATTCTCTAATGGCCTCAATCTTCTCAGGATCTACAGTTATCCCATCCTTTGAAATAATATGCCCCAAGTAATGGATCTGCTCCTGATAAAATGAGCATTCGCTCAACTTGGCATACAATTGGTGCTCTCTTAGCACTTGCAACACCATCCTAAGAAGTTTTTCATGCTCTTCCTCTGACTTGGAATACACCAGAATGTCATCCGGGAATACTATGAAAAACTTGTCTAGATAGTCCCTGAATACACCATTCATCAGGCACATAAAAACCGCAGGTGAATTTGACAACCTAAATGACACCACTGTGAACTCGTAATGACCATACCTTGTTCTAAAGGTGGTCTTTTTTATTTCTTCATCCTTTATCCTTACCTAATGATATCCTAACTTGAGGTCTATCTTCAAAAATATCTTCGCATCCTTCAATTGATTAAAGAGGTCATCAATCCTCGGCAGAGGATATTTGTTCTTCACAGTTACTTTGTTCAATTGTCTGAAATCGATACACAATCTCATCATTCCTTCCTTCTTCTTCATGAACAGTACTGGGGTGCCCCAAGGTGACACACTTGGGCGTATGTACCCCTTCTTCAGAATCTCTTCAAGTTGCAATTTCAACTCTTTCAACTCTGGCGTACTCATTCTATAAGGATTTTTCGACACTGGAGCTGCTCCAGGCATCAATTTTACAGAGAAATCAATATCTCTCTTCGGAGGAAGTCCGAGTACCTCCTGAAATACATCTTCAAACTCTTTTAGTACCGCATGATCTCCAATCTTTGAGACTTCATCCCTAGATGATTCCTCCACATGGGTTGCAAATAATTGACAACCTTTTCTATAGCACTTCTTCATCTACATTGCTGAGATTTCTCCGATAGCAACAGCTCTGGGAATTCCTTGGAGTATTTTCTAATTCCCTTCCTCATCCAGGCAAGCGAATGCCTTGTTACGATAGTCCAAGATGGCATGGTGTTGGTTCAACTAATCCATCGCAATTAGACAGTCATAAGACCCTAAAGGTAGAACATTCAATTCATCCTTTGTGCTCAGTCCCTTCATATCCACTAGACAGAACTTAACTAACTCAGTGATTTTTCTCTTGGTTCCTGTAGCCAGCTATACTAACCAATACTTTTCATGTTTTCTTCTTGACAAATGCAAACTTTCCACCACTATAGGATCTACATAACTATGGCTAGCCCATGAATCAATTAAAATAGTAAATGGTTGGTTGTTAATCATACCTTATACTTCAATCATGTGCGATTGAAATTCAACTTTCTTGTTTTCTAGGGCTGCATAGATCCTTGGCATTCTACTGCCCATGTCCTCCACTATTTTAGCTTGTTGAAAATTATGGACAGCTCTCACTTTGCAATTTTTGGGGGGACAATCTTTGTACTTATGGTTTCCTTGACATCCCCAACACTGAATTGGCATCTATCTTGGCCTTTGTTCCCCTACTTCAACCACTCTCAACTCTCTAAACGATGGTTGTCCTTGAGGACTATTTCTGAAAAAGAGAGGTTTGTTTCCCATCTACCTCTGTTCTTTCTTGAACTTCCTCTGGTCGTCCCAAGCCTTCTGAAAGGTAGGATTTTCTCTTTGTTGTTCATATAAGCATTTCGATCTTCTAATCGTTTCTTCCATGGTCTTGGGGTCATCATACTGGATATTGTCCCCAATGGAAGATGGCAGTCCACTCAAATACCTTTGAATCTTGACAATCTCCTCTTTGATGAACGAAACATACTTTAGCAATTCCAAAAACCTACATTCATACTCATCAATGGTCATGCTGCCTAACTTGAGTTCAAAGAACTCTTTCATCTTTCTCTCATAATATCTCTTAGTCAAATACTTTTTATCGAAATACCTCTTGAAATCCTTCCAAGTGATATCTTTCTCTCTAATTTGCTACACCTACACAAGTTGATCCCACCACATGGATTCTTTTCCTTTCAGTTGATACATCGCAATTCTTCCTTCTGCGTGAGAGGAATAATTCTGTAGTTGGAAGTATTTCCTCATACCAAGAAACCATGTTTCGGCATCTTTCTCCTTCTGATGTTCTCCATCAAACATAGGAGGCTTAATATTGTTCATATCTCCCTTCAATTCATCCACTCCAGATCTCCTGTGCTTTCTGGTAGGGGATGGGCTTGAACAACTATGTGTCCTTCTCTTGGAGAGACCTTGGGAGTGATGATGGTGTCTACCCGCACTCCTTGACCTTCTTCCCTCATAATTCTGGTGACTCCTTGTTCTGCTCGATTCACTCTCCTTATCCAACTTCTTTTCTATTCTCTCCAAACTCTTTAACAACTTTACGTTGAATTCACCTTGTTTATCCTGAGATTTCCTGAGCTTTATGCTATCTCCTCGATGAGTTTGGGCATCTTTCTGCAATCGATCAATGATTTTCATCATATTCCCTTCCTTATCTATCTCTTCTCCATGTCCATTGGAGTTTGATCCTTCAACTCCCAAATGGACATCCATTCCTTTTTCTTCATCCTCGGAACTGGAATCATTTTATGTATTCTCCATTTCTTTTGCACTCAGTGGAAACTCTATCTGGTTTTGGCACTCACTAAACTTCTGCAAACACAACCTGCAGACAACCATAATTTGTCAGGCCATTATTCTTTAACAAATCCACAGCATTCAAAAACAAATTTGATTACAACAAATGTTCATATTTCGTGAATTTTTCGAGCTCTGCTCAACTCTATAACAATTTCAAACCTTATCCCTTTTCTCTTAGCCCCAACCCCTGCAACCACGGGCTGCGACCATACACTAGATCGATAGGCTCTTAACCAAGACTTCAAGTTTCAAAGTCTTCATAATACCTCACAACAGACTCTCGGAGTTCCTAATTAACAAACTTCATGAAGTAGAGTGGGTCAACCATCCACATCTACCTAGCATCCAATGGCTGACACTCGCTATGGAACCTCAGGCGCCTGAGTTCTAGGACCTCGGGACTTTGAAATATTCCACATCCACACACCCCGAACCAATAATCTTCGAACACTTCCACATCACCTTAGGTGACATTATTACGTTACGTCACTTAACATTTTCCCAATTGTGGGGGCATGAAACGGTGGTTTGGAGTAACCCGCCTTTCATCCTGCAATTCTCCTAACACTGACACATAACCCCTCCATGAAACCATGGTTTGGATTGTGGGACCGCCTTGGAGAAGTATCTCTCATGCAACTTGGGTCTTCGCAATGCCTCATGGTCGTCAATCTTGATGTATCATGATCAACGCCATTGTGGGTCCTCCAACCCTTAACTACGTTACGTAAACTCGGGCCCCACTAACCCTACTCACACAGGATGCCACATGGTGGCATACTAGTGACTGATACATGTCCCATTCAAATGGGTGACACTCATCACATTTCAAATGAAAATTTCAATATTCCATGGTTCTCGACCCACTGACACGTGGCACACATCCCATGTGTCCACGTCACCTCCAGGTGATGTCGTCATGACTCACCACTTCTACTCTTTCATTTTGGAATATCAGACTTCGAGAGTTTGTGCAATAGCACATCCCATTCTCCTGACAGCCGAACTCCCAAAATTTACAATCTTCCCTTCTGCTTGATCCAACGGTCAAGCTCTTTTCTCCAGATCTATGGTGTAGATCTCCGTCGGGAGTGCGTGCCTCAGTGCATTCCACTTCTCTTGAATTACAAACTCGAAAATTCTTCCAGGAAAACTTCTTGCACCTTCTCTGGATCTAACGGTCGTAAAGGTTTTTCCTTTCCTTCTGAATAGATCCTACGGCCCCAGCACCCCTAGTGTTGAGCGTTGTCTCTCTCTATGGTCATATACCATGATGGCTACGGTTTTATCATACTGCTACTCCTCCTGAGCTTCGTAACAAGGCAAAGTAACCCGTTGGCACTCAAAAATATTCTAAGGCTCGAAATCGATTCCATTCGAACACCATTTACTATCGAAACCTTGGGTCCAAAGACCACTTGTCCAGCCTGTTAGCATCAGAAGTCACTCCTGGATTGCTTTCAGGAGCAGAGCCCGACACCCATCAGTTTAATGTCACAATTGTTTTTAAAGGGATGATCAAATGGAGATAAAGGCTCGAGGAGTTACCACTTTAACTCAGGGACTGGGTCCAGCATGTATGGGACAAGGGAGGTCTTGATCTAACTTCAGCCAGTGGGTTGTTTAAAAGGAAAGCAGGTGGAAGACTTGGTAATAAAGGTGAACAAACAGCTTTGGGTAGCAGGCTTTCAGCGGTTTGTAGAAGAAAGACTATGAATGCAAGATCCTCTTGGTTCAGGGTCTCAAGAAACTGAAAAGGGGACTTGACTGGATCCTCCAATTCCAAGTCACTCAGCGCTAGGAAAATCACAAGAACTGATTAGGAACAACGTAACTGCTACAGTGATCCTATCCAACATCATCCTATAATAGCTACAACTCGACTAGACCCTCCAATTCCGAGTTGTTCTAACACAGTATAACAAAGATGTAAAAGAAACTGGCATCCATTAGACAAGAAGTCTCAAAAGTCTATACATAACCAGAGTATCAGTGCTTCATTACAGCTTTTTACAAGCGGGAGCTCTGCTCAACCATCAATAGATACAAAAATGGCGAAAACGCCTTCATATACTCAAAACAACAACAACGACAAAATCGAGATGTTGCATTAAAAACTTTGCATCTGCATGGCTTCTAACAATCTGCACTTGCAATCTTTGACTAATCGTGCAGTTACGGCGGATGCAATCGAACTCTTCACAGCTCCGTAGGGGAAACGATGTGCCTTTAATTCGTCGTCGGACTTTCCCATTATGGTCGAGACGATGTCTAACCACCACCAACTGCTTCAATAACTGCCTCATTGGGATTGAGGATGGCCTGGCCAACTCGGCACTTCTGCGACGTGGACGGCCCCTCACGCTGCCATCTGGATCAACTGAACAACCTAATGAATAGGCGTGGAGGCCAATGCGAAGGATGGGGCGCATAACGGGAGTGGTGGCGCTAAGACTATGAGGGTGAGATGAGAGATGATAAGGAGTGGAAGGGGAAGACATTTGGAGGAAGACAACAGACGGACAGGATAGGAGATGGGGTATAATGGGCACCTTATTTATAGGGGGATGACATGGAGGGAAACGGGACACGCGGAGGATAATGAGTGGACGTTGAGGTGCGGGACGGACCATATGGACGGAAAGAGGAGAGGCTAAAGGGAAAGAACCCTGCCACATGGCCAGGTGGGGAAAAGGTGGCAAGGAGGGAAATGGCGTAAAAGGCGACACGACGGGGAAGGGGCCCACAAGGTTAAACGAAGGAAAGCAGCGGGAGTCTGGATCGCTTGTGCGCCGCTGATCTGGGCTTTCCCATCGCAGCCGTCAGAAAGATGCACCCCAGATTCCGGACCCCCCCCTCCGCTTAAAGGTAGAAAGGCGGAGGGGCTCCGGAATCTTTTGTGCGTCGTTGATTTAGGCGCGCGAAATCCTGTCGTCCAGATCTGCTTGACATTTACCACAGCCATGTTTTCATCCCAAACTTAGGACAAGTTGGTTTTTAACCCATTCTTTGGCATCCTAACCCCTTTACAAGAAATATCGCTAACACGGCCCATCCAGGCTCAGCGTTGAAACTATGGATCTGATACCATATTGTAACGTCCTCGGCCATCAACCCACTTGTCGGGCAACACTACTACATGGAAACATTCTCATACTTATGTAGTATGCACTTGAATGAAGTTAAATGGTTTAACAGAGTAAACATATCATTATTGCTAACATACATAATTAATGGAATCAACCATAATATCATTGCAACAGAATACATGATAATATTGCAAGCATCACATACATGTATTTTAATTGAAATTAAACACATGTATATACTTATCTTTGAAACTGTAGTAACTCCACCAACCACGTGCAAACTTTCCACGAACCTCCTAGCCCTAGACCTCACTGCACATCACGCTCAACAGTGGGTCACCCCCGAGCTGGGACTAAGCTCCACCCAAGGTAAGGGAATCCTAGACTAGGCTGAGGTTACAGGAAAACTACATAGAGAAACCGGAAGGATTCTCTCCAGGAGCCTTATTACGCCCACTACTCACGGACTCTCATTCCCCACATGCCTGTTCCACCTGGGAGTATACACCTTCACAAGTACAGTCCATCGGTGCTTTACCTCCCTCTCTGGGTCTCAGCAACAGGTCAAATCAGGAATTCTCAGAGCTTCGTAGTTGGTGTTGGACTCTCTCTGGGAGAAAACCACTTCCCATCAGACTCTCTCTTCTGGAGAGAGCTGCTCATAGGCCTGAAAACACCCCTCTTCAACCACAGGCCTGACAACCCAGTTCTTCAGCCAATTTCGACTCAATTCCAACACAATGAGGATAGCAGAAACATCAACTGGTCAACACCACTCGGGAAACAGAAGGAAGCAACCCAAAGACAGTTCGGGTACAGACTGGAATCTGCAAGAGAGGATAGGCTCGACTCACAGGATACACAGGTGACATGGATCAATCCATGGGTTTGTGACATGGCTCAATCCACGTAGAGGTCGAACATAGACTCAAGCAGTTCATACAGAAGAAAATGGCAATAGGACACTAAGATAATGCATGGTTCAGGTAACACCGGTTTCAGAGCTGTGTGACCAGGAATCGGCGTAGAGATCAGACACATAGAAACATGGTTTAGACAGACGAACACAAGAATGGAGGACCAACCCCCAAATCAACTGACGCTTTATTTTTTAAATGCATGCACCCAGGTCGACATTTTTCTTCCTGGAGCTGCATGTTTTCCCTTTTGCACACGTTGGAGCTGCATGTGTTTCCTCTCCCAGGATTTAGGATAAAAACATGTTTTGTCACACAGCTTTAGAATAATAATAAAAGATTATTATCAAGGACTTAAGCCCCTAATATTAGCCCCTATTTCCAACCTTTCATCCCCTTTTTCCCTTACCCGCCCTATGGAAGCTTAGTCCCCCATCACTCTTTCTTCGTGGTCAGTATGCATGCAGCGATGTTTAATATTTATTAATGTTTTTCATATTACATATACAAAAATAGGCTCTTGGCCTTTAACACTTAGTCTCTCTGGCCTAATAAACACATAAGCCCACCAGCTTATCAATACTTGGCTCACCAGCCTAAAAAACATGATTTACAATTCATAAACATGATTACAGTAGGGCTCGTCCTTGGGGATATTACACAGAAACCCTAGTTTCGAAAGGTGTACACAGGCTGACAGTGGGCCAAGATGCATACATACGCATGCTACAATATAGGTAGGTCACGTACATACATGGGTTGTAATATAAACATGTCACATACATGTTGACGTATTGTTATCGTACTTGAGGATTGATTCCTATTCTCAATTGGTGTTGAGATTTGGAGGATGAGTCTTGCATTGAGAGTTGGTGCTCTTGTGGATTTTTTTCTCTTTTTAGTTGATGTTGATAAACTCCAAGGATTGTAGTTCATAATACAAAATAAAATTATACATATATCTTGTGTGCCTTGTGTTCTTTATGGTGATGGTTTATTTATGATGTTTGTTGCAGAGATATGATTACATTAAAGTAATGAATAATGAGTAAGTGGTGATTGATAACAAAGGCGTTTTGTAAAGAAGTTGTGAAATGAACCCTACACCAACTCACCCCCCCCCCCCTCTCAGTTTGGTCAGTGTGTCCAACACAGATAAAAAAAATTATAATAGAAGTTAACTTGGCAACAGGAGAAAAAATCTAACCAAAATCAATTCCCTCAACCTGGGAATAACCCTTTGCTTATAACTGAGATTTGCATTTCTCCACTTTTCCTTTTGCATTCAACTTATTTTTAAATACCCATTTGTTTCCAATGGGATTTCTTCCTTGATAAGTCATCTATAAATGAGACATAGTACATAGATTTTTCCAATGATGAAACCATCATAGGTCCAAACACATCACTGTGCACTAACTGTAAAATTCCTTCTGCCCTCATTGCACTAGAGGGGAATCTTACTCTATTTGTCTTCCCATATATACAATTTTCAAAGAAATAAAAATCCAAAGAGAATTTATACATACCTTCAACCATACCTTTACCATGTAGTATTTGAATACCCTTCTCTCTAATATGCCCCAATATTTGATTCTACAGCATAACCTTTTCTCCAGAGAATGTAGGAGTTTTTTCTTCTTCTGCTCCAATATCAGGAATAATGGAACTATTACTCCCATTAATAATAGTACTTCCTTGCATCTTATACATATTTCCAATACAAATTCCCTTCAACAACACCATTTCTCCTCAAACCATCTTGTAGGTTTCTTTTTCAAATACTATTTTTACCCCTACATCGTCCATTTTTCTTACAAAAATCAAATTTATGGCCAATCCTGGGATGTACAAAACACCAGGTAATGTTCAAATCCTTTCATCTATCAGCCTCAACTTGAATTTTCCTCATTCTATGATTCTAGATGTCGATTCATCACATAGGAAAACATTACCTCCATCATACCTTTCATATTCACAGAGCCACTCCCTATGGGGAGTCATATGAAAGGATGCACCTGAGTCAACCAGCCATGCCTCATGATGTACATGTGTGCTTGAAGAAGCCAAGTACACATCTCCTCCTTCTTCCTTGGAGATATTTTCCTCTATAGAGGGAGAAACTTCAGATCCCTTCACTTTCTCAACGATTTTGGATCTACATTACTTCTTGAAGTGCCCTTCTTTTCCACATCTCCAACATACCTTTACAAACTTTTCAAGATATTTAGATCTACCCTTAGACTTAGATCTCCCACTTGAGGACTTAGATCTATTTATATCCTGGGAGTGTCTTCTTGCAAATAATGCATATGTGCTCTGTCCTTCCATGTTCTTTCTCTCATCTCCTCCAACAACAAGGATGATACCAAATCATCGAAACTCAAGGTAGTTGTATTACTACATATGGCCACAACTATACTATCCCACAAGTTTGGTAAAGAGAACAATAAACTAATATGCTTATCTTCATCTGAAATTTCAATCTCAACAGATAATAATTGACTTACCACATGATTGAATGCATTCAGATGCTCTATCATCGAGTCTCCATCTCTCATCCTCAAGTTATACAACTTCTTCCACAGGAACAATTTATTTTCCAGGGACTTAGAATGATACAAGTTCCTTAGCTTATTCCATAACTCCTTGGTTGTAGCTTCCCCTGAAAAATTCATTTATATTGAATCTGAGAGACATAATCGAATTATTCTCTTCACCTTTCGATCCAAATTTTTCCAGTCATCTAGTGACATTCCTGCAGGTGCAGTACCTAGATCCACCATGATCCACCGATCTTTGTCTACTAACAGATCTTCCATCTTGAGCTTCCAAAACTCAAAACTTTTCCCATTAAATTTTTCGATCTCTATTTGCGAACTACTCGCCATTTCTTTTCACTTGAAGAATCAATAGTACAAATCTCCCACTGTAACAAGGCTTATCACGGTCCCGATCCAAACCCCTGACCACAAAGGAGTCCCCCTAAAGCCAATAATTTATTTGATACCAAATGTATATTTTAACCTTGTACAATTATTTATTGAAACAAATTTTCAATAAAAGAATGGAAAATACACACATTACACAGATATTTTTTCCTGGAAACCCAAACCGGGAAAACCAACATATTATATATTCATTCATTACATACATTATTTACAATAAAATATACATATAGGATCCAGCGTTATCCAAAACCCTAATCCAATGACCTGTATTAGTCACCAACCCTAATTCATTAACCAGAAATAGAAAACCATCGGCGAAAAACCATGTGTCGAAAAACCGCCATAAATGGACATGAAAATTGAGGACTGCCCAAAAATGGGCACAAAAACCAAGGAATTTTTTTTCAGGGGAACTGCCCCCTAACCCCCATGTTGGGGGGATCCTCCCCCCTACACAGTCGATGCAACTTAGACACTAGTTCTAGTCATGCAAAGAATACAACACATATCCAACATCTCTCACAACAATTACAAGGATATTAATACTATAAGATGTCATGGACCTATTGATGGAAACTACAATCCATTTTCTTCCCTACATTACAATGTTGAATGTTACAAATGCAATAACTATGGGCACATAGCACGATATTGCAAAATCTATATGATAAAAGTCTCTAGATAGTGATACAAAAAGGTATGGAAGAGAAAACAAGAAAAATAAGATGAGGAAGAATGTGAACTAGCTTTGTATGCACAAAACAAAGATCAAGATATCACCACCAAACAAAAGAAATATACTACAAAGGTTTGTAAGAGGAAACAACAAAAAGAATAAAGTACATCCATGTTGGCATAGACTGCACTCCTAGCACATAATGAAAGCTCAAATCACATTATCAATGGACCTAATTTTGTAAAAGGTATGACCAAGGAAATGGTGTCATAGAACAATGGGGTTGTTTCATTTAATGCCAATCATACCAAGGATGACAATCAACATCCTGAAGATATATTTGAAAATAACTTGATAAGAGAGGAAAAAGAAACTGAAAGTTCTTAAGATAAGGAAAATCTTTTGAAAAATATGGGACATGTAGAAGAAGACCAAAATGTTGTTGAGAAGGATCAAAAGGAACTAATATTGAATGATGGGAGAAGGATGTTGATAAGAGAAACAAGGCCATTATTGGAATCCAGTACAGGAAATAACAAGAGCATATGTCAAAAAGAGCCTTCAATTATTCAAGTAAAGAAGCCAGCAATACTGAAGCAATCCATGACAATAGACAACAAAAACAGAAAATAATCAACAATTACAACATGAATAGATAATATACTCACAAGGGGAGCTACTTCAAAAAACTACAAGAGAAAGAAAATTCTAAGGGGGAGTAGCACAACAAAAGTAACTTTGTAGAAGAATATGAAGCATAAAGGTAGGGGTGGTATCTATGCCATGCAATCACTAAGGGTTGATGGAAATAATCCCAAGAAGCAAGACAGCATGAAAGAAGGGCACATGCTTAGGGAGCAGCATAAAAACAAGAAATTTGTTGGTTGAAACACAAAGAATACATAATACATTGTTAGGGAGAGAATATCCATTTTCCATTGATTTAAAAGGGGGAGAGTACAATGAAAGGGGGATATTTGAAGGAAGCAGAGGAGCATCAAGATAACTAAGTATTTCCATCAATGACAAAGGGGGAGATTTTTGAAAATGTGTTCTCATTGATATTACATGCAGGGGGAGACTGGTTTTTATCAATGATATGGGGAGAATATGTCTTTATGAGTTAATAATATTCTACATATGTCATGTTGGGAATTGTGTTAAATTATGTCATTGATATCATAGGTAGGGGGACACTGACACGTCCAAATATCGAACTAGAACCAGTAACACAAATAGAGGAACCATCTTATTGTTATTGCATGTCCACCCTCTGTGTACGAATACAAGTTAGACAAAGGAAGAAGAGAATGTATTTTGTGCAGAAATGAATTTATGTATCCTTGGATTGTTGAGTTAGTTCTCAAATGGAAAATTACTTAAATTCCTTATGTGAGAGCTTTGGGGGGGAACTTTGGAATATCATACCTATGATCTTGTGACATTCAAGAGGAGGAAGGTAGCTCATAGCATCATAGCTATCATCTGGTAATGCATGAAGAGGGTGGAAAGGAGAATTTTGGAGGAATGCTAGCACAAGATCACAAGGTTGAAATTTTTTCCATGTTTTCAATTATTAATATATAACTTGGCATATTTCTTTTAATGTCTACATTGTTCTTTTCATGAATGTTTATCTTTGTATTGTTTAAGTCCAACATAGATAAATATACTTTCATCTAATGATATATTGTAGCAGAAGAGGATTGTATCGTCTCTTGCAAGAGGGATACTTCCACATCATGAGCTTGGAGATCAAGTTCAATAGTTGGAGCAATGAGGACAACCTACAGGAAAGAGGTAATCCATCTACCTTTTCCTCTTTTATTCTCTCTCTTCTGATTTCATTAATGAACATACAAATTAGTATTAATGGGAAGTTAGTTTCCATTTTTTTCCTTTTGTCTTGGATCAAAAGAAACTCGATCCAAGGGGAGTTCAACTTGTCTGCAGGGTGAATTTCTCACAACAATGTGTGTGTGTGTGTGGCTATGTAACAGAGAGAGAGAGAGAGAGAGAGGTTGTTTTATCTACATAATAAAGTGCATTGGATGGTTCTCCCACTACTTTTGTATTCTTTCATGTGCCTCTATGTGTGCATTTATATGCATATGATGTTATACTACATGTTTCTCTATGTAAGGATCTACTCGTACATGTAGTTCTGAACTCGTACATGCATAGAGTAAAAGAAAGATAGATGTTAAATTTGGAAGACATAAGTGAATGGTCAGACCACAAAATTAATAACTATATCAAAAAATATGCAAGGAGGAATTGACTAGCGATTGTAGAAGCACGTACACAGTTCTTTTCATAAACACGTGAACGATTCCTGGAAGCTATTCCAGTAGCACTATTAATAATATCTCAATCAATCACCCAATGTGAAAACTCACTCCAAATAAAAAAAATGGATACATAAAATAATAAAAAGTGGACGAACAAATCTAAATGAGTGTTTTGAAACAATCATCAAAGATTACATCGAATAAAAATAAATTGAAGACAGAGAGTTAGTTGAAACTATCAAAAAAAAATTCTATACTAATTTGCATGATGGTTTCCTTTGCAATATCCCATCCTTTCTTCATAAATTCCTATTAGAAAAGGGAGTCAAAGATACTATCGAATACTAGCCCCTATTGGCCAATCCTCCTCCAAATTCAAATTGGAAAGAAAGGAAAGAAGATGGGGAGAATTCCTTCAAGCTAACTACAAAGACACAAAATAATCCCAGGATTATTTTTTTAAGAAATTAAATCAACAAGAATGAGCAACACCATTAACTTCGAGTAATTTGGTCTGGAGATGGGGGGTTGGAAATTTTTTTAGATTATATCAGTCGAGTCGATTGCACCAAGTAGAAAAATTTTTAATTCGAGAGGAAGATAATTGAATCAAGTGAGAAGTCTAAACGTCGAACACAGACCCATAAACCTTGAATTGATATTCAAAAATTGTAGCGAGACAAAAGGAAAAAGATGCAAGAAGATTTATGAAATGAAAGGGCTCCCAAAAATTCACATAGGAAACCTACCAAGGCACGATAGTTCACTAGAGCATCCTTTGAGAGTGCCTCGATGGCTCCTGGGAGGAGTAAAATATTAGAAGTGAATATGGCAGTCAATGGCACCCAAAAAGTAGTTGACCAAGTCGATAGTATGGATATCAACAATTTATGACCCGCGATTCAACCTTCTCCCATAATAATTCCTAGCCCATACATTGCAGACTTGCTCCATCAGAGACTTCATGTTGATATTATTACCCCCTCAAACTAGTGGTAAATGAGGAGATAATGTCTCGAAGCCCATAGGTAGCAGACATGGAATGTCAAGATTCATATTGACTACTGGAGCCGTGTAGGGTTACTCCTATATTAACTTTCATTATTAGTCATCACGAGCAACAAAGCAACATCCATCACACCAACCTAGCCCCAGAGGACAACATGTCTTGCTTCATGAGGTAATAAGTCTTGTTTCATGGTAAGTGTCAATTTAATAATGTAATATTCCAGATATAAAATAGTATGAAGAACATAAATAATTAGTTATAAATGGCAGATAAACAACGATATAACCAGAACAACACCACAATAATACCAAAATAATACAAGAATAACACTAGAAAGAGCACTTTGATTACTGAGAGAAATGTTCACTTTTCTCTTGGAGGGGGAAACCTCTAGCATAGCAGAGCTCTATTACAATAATATCTAAGACAAAACTTCTCATACCCTCTACTCCTATTTATACTAAATATGTCTATCAAAAGAACAATCTAGAAGAAGATCCTTCTAGAAGCGGAAGCATCTATTAGGTCTTCTTACATTTGAATTATCCTTCCTTATTGCTAGGCCTTATTAATATTGACCTTTATTACATAGAAATATATTATTCTACCTATGTGAGGGGTTTGTTCCCTAACATGTCCCCCCCCTTAAAAAAAGCCTTGTCCTAAAGGCTTGAGATAAGGAAATTGTTGCAGAATGGTAGTTGGTTCCCAAGTGGCATCTGTTGGAGTTGTGTCTTTCCACTGGACTAACACATCCTTGATGGTTCATTGATGCAGATGATGCTCACGCTGGTCCAAAACTTCTTGTGGTTGTAGCCAAATGGAGCCTTCTTCGTCCAACTCGGGAAGGTTGGTTTGAGTTTATCACTTATTTCCGATCACCTTCTTTAAGCATGAGACATGAAAAACAGGATGGAGCTTAGAATGACTAGGCAAATCTAACTGATAGGACACTTGTCCCACACGCTTGAGAATGGTATAAGGACCATAAAATTTGGGCACCAGTTTCTGACAATGGCCAGCCTTGAGGGAATTTTTCTTGTAAGGTTGTAGTCGAAGAAACACATGATCTCCTTCTGCAAATTGACGTTCAAAGTGACCTTGATATACTTGTTGCTTCATGATATTTTGGTTCATGACCAAATTCAATTTAAGGGTACAGAGAATAGCCTCTCAAACTGTAAGTGTTTGGTCAACCGCCTGGACCTTCGAGACACCTGGAAAGTATGAGAGAAATGAAGGTGGATTTTGTCCATATATTGCTTCAAAATGAGTCATGCAGGTAGTTGTGTGGTAAGAATTGTTGTACCACCATTCAACTACTGGTAATCATTGAGCCCACTGATTTTTCCTTTCCAATGCAAAACACCTCAAATATGTTTCCAAACATTTCTTGACAAATTCAATTTGACCATTAGTCTGGGGATAATAAGTTGTGCTGAGAGGCAATTAGGTGCCTTGTAGCTTGAACAGTTCTTACCAAAAATTGTTTGTGAAAGTTGGGTTGCAATCGGGAAAAATAGAATGAGGTATGCCATGAAGCTTGAAGACCTTATTGATGAAAATTTGAGCCACAATGGAGGTTTTAAATGGGTGTTGAGTAGCATATAAATGAGCATACTTGGAAAGATGATCAACTACCACCATGATGACTAATTTATTGCCCAATTTAGGTAAGCCTACAGTAAAATGCATAGAGATATCCCGCCAAATAGAAGGTGGAATCGGAAGTGGTTGTAGTGTGCCAGGAGATTTGACTGTTTCTCCCTTGTTGTGTTGATAAACATCACATTCAACCACAAAATTGTGAACATCTTGTTTCATACCAAACTAGAAAAAAAAACGTTTGACCTGGTCATAGGTTTTGGTAAACCCTGAGTGCCCAGCGGTGCGTGTAGCATGAAGCTCAGAAAGTATTGTGGATTTAAGTTTTGACTATTTACTTAAATACAAAAAACCTTTGTATCGAATCTCATCATTGAGCCAAGAGTACCTTTGGGAGACTGGAGAATTGACCTGCAATTGTTGTATCAGATGTGAACTTTTGGGATCATGTAGCCATTCCTGGAGAACAGCTTAGAGCCAATCTGGTACAATGAAGGAAAGAGAAAAAAGGGATCCTTCATCTTCATATTTTCTAGAAAGTGCATTAGCAACCAAATCATCTTTTCCTTTCTTGTAAATGATATGATAATAATATCCAAAGAGCTTAGTCACCCATTTTTCTTGCTCTATGGAGGAAAGGCGTTGTTCCAAAAAATACTTGAGGCTTTGATGATCAATCTTAATTTGGAAGCGTTGCCCCAATAGACAAGGGTGCCAAAGATCCACGACATGCATAATAGCCAACATTTCCTTTTCATAGATTGATTTTCCCAAATGTCGCTCTAACAGTTTTTTTCTGGTAAAGGTCAAAGGTCGACCCTCTTGCGTAAGGACTACGCCAATTCCTTTCCCAGAAGAAACACATTCCAGGACAAAGGTCTTTGTGAAATCAGGAAGGGCCAGGACTAGAGTGGTGCACATGGCCATCTTCAAGGTTTGAAAATCCTGAGCAGTTGTTGGAGTCCAAGTGAAAAAATTCTTTTTAAGGAGAGAAGTGAGAGGTGTCACAATCTTTCCATAATTATTAACAAACTTGTGATAATAACCTGTTAATCCCAAAAATCCACACAATCTTTTGATAGTCTTTGGGTTAGGCCAATCTTGCATAGCTTTAATATTTTTAGGATCCACCCTGACACCGGCCTTGCCAACAAGATGACACGAGTACTCGACTTCTGAGGTGCCAAAAGAACATTTAGATTGTTTGAGGAAAAGTTAGTGTTGAGAGAGTAGATGGAGAACTCGATCCACATGAGCAATATGGGTTGTCCAGGTTTTACTATAGATGAGGATATCATCAAAGAAAACTAAGACAAAATGACGGAGAAAAGGATAGAAGACATGATTCATGAGGCTTTGGAAAGTAGAGGGAGCATTACACAAGCCAAAGGGCATGAACAAAAACTCATAGTGGCCCTCATGAGTTCTAAATGAAATCTTAGGAATGTCTGCCACGTTCATATGAATTTGGTGGTAGCCAAAACAAAGATCAAGTTTAGTAAAGAACTAGGCACCACTCAATTCATCCAAGAGGTAATCAATAAAAAGAATGGGAAATTTGTCTTTAATGGTGAGTTTGTTGAGGGCGCGGAAGTCGGGAAACATGTGCCAAGAACCTTATTTCTTAAGGACTGTGACCACAAGAGAAGAGTAGGGGCTCTTACTAGGGAGGATAACACCTGCGTTGAGAAATTATTGAACAATTTTCTCAAATTCATTTTTTTGGGAAAATGGATGACGATAGGGACGGATATTGGGAGGAAGGCTTCCTGGGACAAGGGGAATGGAATGATCATGAAAATCACGGGAAGGAGGGAGTCCCTTGGGAGTGTAAAAAACCACTTGATGTTTAGAGAGGATGGATTGGAGGTCCTGCGGCACAGAGGGTGTCTCAGTGGCTTATATGGCATGGAGTTGGGAAATAATGAAAGAATGACCTTTTTTGAGCATCTTTTCCATGCGATGGGAATTGATGATATCCAGGGAACCGGCGGTGATGCCTTGGAACTTATATTGTTGGCCCTCATGGTTGAATTACATGGTTAATTCCTTAAATCCATGAGAATGGGACCCAAAGTCCTTAGCAATTATACACCCAACACAATGTCACAACCTCCCATGTCGAGAGAAAACATACAAGATTTCATGTGGTACTCACCAATTTGGAGATGCACATTTTCACAACGCCCTCCACATTTCATGGACCCACCATTGGAAATCATGATTTGAAAATTATTGATGGAACAGATATAGAAATTAGTTTCTTGGTAAATGCGGCGATGAATAAAATTATGGGTGCTTCCACTATAAACAAGAATGATGACCTTCCTATGCTTAATGTAACCAATTGGCTTGAGGGTTTAGAGAGTAGAGAAGTCGGTGAGAAAATTTAGGGAAATGATCAGTTCTACTTCGAGAGGGTATGAGGGAGGGGTCATGTCAGTGGGTTTAGGTGACACAGAAACAAGGGGAGCCTCAACATCATCTCCCAAAACATCCTTCGAGATGGCCATAAAAATATTTTGTTCCTTACACTTGTGCCCAGGAAAATATTTGTCATCACAATTATAACAAAGGCCTTTGAGTTGGCATTCAGCCATTTCGTCCCTAGTCAATTTTGGGATCTTTAGTGGAGTAGAAGGAGGAGTGGGAGTGACTAGTTTAGTGCAAGGAATAAAGGAGGGTTTTTGGTTTCTGGAAAAGAAGTTCGTCAAAATATGGCTTCTCAATACGAAGAGGGCCACTGGGATGGGAAGAAGATGTTTCTTCTGGAATAGCATGGGAAGGCTCGAAAATGTCATAGTTTTTTACCTGAGTCTATAAATTAATCGTTTGGTCACACATAAAAATGGCAGCATTCAAGGAAGACCCCTCATCATGAGGGGTACCTTCCATGCCCCCTTGCGGATGGGAAGGGTTTGTTGCAACCATGTTTTGAGGTTGAGGTGGGAAAGGATGGGTCAATACAGCATGTTGTTGGGGGGCCTGCAACTATGCCAAGAATTGATGGACCTCATCCTTTCGAGGACATTGGCGAGTAGGGTGCTCCTCCCAAAAAATCATGCATGGAAAATGAATCTTTTTCTTCTTCTTAGTTCTCCCCTCCTGGGTGTTCTATGTGGGAGCAGTCCCTTTCTAAGAATTGAAATTATTTTTTTTTGTTCCTTTTCTTCTTTCCTCTAGGTTGTTAAGGATTCTTCAGTTGTGTATATTTCACTGAATTCACCTAGGAGGTTTGAGTAGGGACCGCAACAGTTTTATAATTAGTACCAGAAGCTAACTTAAGAGACATCTGACCCATTTGATAAGATAACTAGTGTACTGAGGCATGGGCTACAAAACCAACCACATCATCGGCATGGGGTCCTGGTGTTGGCTTCCTTGGATCTTTCATTGGCATAGGAGAATTTAGAATGATGTCATAAAGTGTACCTGACTGAGAGTAAATCAAGTCTAAGTGTTGGGCACGCAGAATGGACTGCTCCTCAGTTGTCTCCCCGACCATAGCTATGTCTCGGGAAATGGGTGGTAGGCGGGACTTTTTGAACTACTCCATAAGGATTTTTTTCGGAATATGAGTCTTAACAATCCTACATCTTTGTCTCCACTCATGTATATGATCAAAAAGGTGAGTGGAATTATCTTGATGTAGTGAATTCCAGAGCTCAATTATTATCTCGCACCGTATGGGAAATTGATAATGTGTTAAGAATGTCATTTTTAGGTCATTGAAGCTTTTAAAGGAACCACCTTTTAATTCAATGTGCCACTTGGCGGTAAGTCTATTCAGGGATATATGGAAAAGACACAGCCTCACAATATCATCCATCAACGAGTTGGATGAGCACCATAAGTGGTATGTCATGATGTGTGTGGAGGGGTATTCTCTTATCTTTCTGTCAAATTTTGGAATATCTAAAGGTATCTTCACAGGAATTACCGATCATGAAGGGTTGTGGTAAATAAGGTCATTTGTCAAGCATGAAAAATCAGGTAAGTCTAAAGTTGCAAGGAAAGGAAACGATGCAAATGAATACTGGGAGGGAGGTCAAGTCTTTATTATCTTAGATGGACCTTGTTATCCCCTTATATTTGTACTACTAGAGGGTTGAGGAGTTCCTGGAGAGTGAGTTCCCCTAGGAATGGTGGCACTTCCAGGAGCATGACTACTCCTAGAACCAAACATGCCCCTAGGGGGGTTGCCCCTGGACATAAATGTGGACCCTCCTGGAAAAACATTCCCAAAGTTAGTCCCAGGGAAGAAACCACCAGGACGAGATGTGTTAACAAAGGGAAAACCTACCCATGGTAAAATATTTCCCCCAAGGGACGTGTCCCCGGGGAAGAGTGTGCTAACCCAGGGAAATTTGAAACCTATTGACGTACTACTGACCCCATCCTAACTAGGTACAACCCCAAAACCACTAGTAATGTTCCATCCAAAAGGTGAACTAGCACCTAACGATACTAAGCCACCCATAGGAATGGTGGAGGTGGAAGGAATTCCACCCCCTTGTTGAAACCAAGGCTCTTCCCCCCATCGGAAGAAGATCCAAAGGTGGGAATCGGGATAGACGGGATGGGTGTAGAAATGATCGGTAAAATAAAAGATGGAAATGTTGACACAACCGACATCCCCCAAATTGAGGGACCTGTAGAAAAAGGCATGGACGGTGTAGGTCCAATGGAGATAATTGGTGGTAATGTGGATATCATGGGGATGCCCCCTATCTCACTTGAATATGGGATCAATGGCTCGGACACACTGGATGCAACACTTGGTCCTTACATGGTGGAAGGATGACTAAACAAAGAAAAAGGCTCACTAAAAATTTCCTTTACTTGGACTAGTATAGGGGTGTCTCGCTCGGTCAAAGGAGGGTTAAAATTTGGTGGAGGACTCTTTTCGACCACCTCCACTTCAACCAAACCAATATCATCAAACCAAAGGTAAGACTCTTCAAATTCTTTGTCACCCAGCTCGTGCCACTTTAGAGGTGATTGTTCCTTCGTGATAGGTTCAAGTCCTCATAGTCGTCAGGACCGATGTGATGATTCATCCACGGTGAATGTAACAAGTGAAAATACAAACACAATTCAACCTAAGGTAGACCTAGACTCAGACTTCAAAGAGCACACCCTTAATCAATATAGGATAACAACAAGTGAACCAATTGGCTCAACGACCTTCTGAAAACCAACCCTATGGGGGAGATGAAGTCCCCAAAAGATTGGCTATTGAAGGTGTGAGTAGTTACAATGATATACGCGAAACATCCCTGACCGGTCTAAGCACCATTTATTAAGGTGAGCACCCCCTAGGGGAATTGAGACCGTGAACGAATGTCTACCCTAGGTAATACATGCACATCCCACCTGCAGTCACCTTTGTAGCTCTCTAATAAATGTCACTAAGGCTACCACCTAATAATCAATGACCAGGCGAACAGTGATAGGTCTAACCGCACGTAAGGGAAGGGTAACAAAGCTCGAAGCTCTGAAGGAATTGACCAATAAAACCCCCATATATGTAGCAATAAAAGTGATACTGCAAACACCGAAATACGCAGAGAGGGGTAATCTCCCCCCTTGCCCTAATGTGACCTCGTTCTTAACTCCTATGTTAGAGAATATTCTCGATACACTAGTTGCAAGAATGGATTTATCACTCTTTAATGACTCCTAATTTTTCTCTTTCTGGCCTTGGAGAGTTTTCTCTCCAATCCTAATCCAAGGCCCTAAGCCTATTTAATGTTGGTTCACTATAAAATAAATTTTTCTAATAAATTTCAGATTATGTGCTTTCTTTTTTAAGGTTGTTGCTTAAGTCCAAGGGAAGCAGATGAAAATTTTGTGATGTTATGACTCTTGACCCAACCAAGCAATGCAAAGATGATAATGCAAATTCTCAATTCGATGAAATCTAGCTATGGGATGGAAAGATATTTGTTTTCCTTTTCTCTTTATAACTTTTTAAATGAAACCTCACACACACCATGCAACCAACAAATACTTCAGATCTGAAACCAAACAATGATCCTAATGCATTCTTTCACTAATGCTTCAAAAGATGTCAAGCATGCAAAGTTTTTTCCTTTTTTTGTTATTTTTTCCAATTATAATGCAAAAAAATTCTTGTTCTATACAAGAATGGAAATGCAAAAGGAAAACCAGCAACAAAAGCAAGCAAAGGGGTTGTAGGAAATTGGAAGTGGTGTCGGATCATACCACTCCAATGTATATACTAAGATCTCACCCAAAACTCATTGAGGAGGGTTGATCTACTGATGGAAAACGGTTACACAAGGGTAACTAGTGCAACCAATGACAAACACAACTAGATCTCTTCAGATCTATTGGGCTTACTTTCCCAAAAAAATAGGATCACTAGAAAACAAACAAGGTGATCTAAGTGATTCAAAACAAATCACACTCCAAAGAGCCAAGGAAGATGAATTATGTGACCAAAAAATTAAAACAGAGGTAAATGTTTTACAACATAGACCCATAGAGACCTTAGAGACCAGATGGATCGGACCTGATCTCAAAAGTTTCGAAATTTTGCAATTTCCCCAATTTATTGGGATAGTCATGTGATATAGGCTAGTCAACCAGTGACTATTGTCGTGTGACCCTTATAGTTCAACAAGTGACTATGTAGAATTTTTTTTATTTTTAGAAAATGGATCCACTTCATATCTATCAGATATGTATTAGATCTATCAGATCTAAAATCTTTATACCTAAAAAAAAAACAAGGATGAGAAAATAAACCATAAACCAAAAACAAAGGATGTTTAGGAAAGGGATTCTAGAGAAGAATCAAAATATCCTTCCCTAGTAGAGTTGTCAATTTTGTTATGGGATAAAATCTCACAGGGATCTCACAAGGTGGATGG
>ML782824.1:186802-235452 GCA_009831015.1 Picea engelmannii
ACATGTTCAGGGGGGGAACTGATGATCTATTAATTAACATGAAGAAATTACATCAATTCATACCTTGAATGTTGATGCTTCCTCCTAGTCCCAATTTCTCGATGCTCCTCCTTAGCCTCTTGAGCTTCTCTCTCTATTTTTCTAGCATAACCACTCTCAAAAACTCTTCTCCCCATATCATTGAATTGGCCTCTTATTATAGGATTTAGAAGAGAATGGAGATAGGCTTCATGACATGTGAATTAGGTGGATACAAGTCATGGATAGCTTGATAGCATGTGAATTAAGAAATTACAAGTCATAGATAGGCTTGATGGTATATGAACTAAGCAATTACAAGTCATGCACAAGTTTCATGCTTAATTATGAGTGTTTGCCAACCTATTATGAACGTTTTCTCTAGTATGATCTTTTTGCTCAAGTTCCATGCTCAATTATGATATTTTTCCAACTCACTATGAACTTTATTTTCAATTATGAGTTTATTCTCAATTATAAAATAATTATTATTTCATAATTATGAAATTGTGACAAAATAATTGTTTCCTTGTGAAATAATTATGAGAATTTTACTCAGTTACGTAATTTTAACCTCATAACATCTAATAACATGCTTGCACAACCTATGATTAAAAATACAAGTATAACAGTGCATCTATTTCATAATCACTTCAAACATGTAAGGATTGTATTCTAATTTTTTTGCATTATAAAATGTTAAACTATAATTGATTTTTAATAGAGATATTTGTCTGCATTAGCATAAGGAAGGCAATATATTTTAGATTCATGACATAAGAAGAAAAAATATGAAGATGAGCAGAGAAGGTTGCAAGAGGTTCAACAAAAGTTAGAATATCACTTCAAAGCTGTGAAATAGGTTATCCTTTCTATCTTTGATTTCAGCATCCCAAGAGTCAAGGCACATGTGGAGAATCCAGCTAGGTATATAGGATTAATTAAAATTCTTGTTGGCAAATTGGAAAAAAACAACATTATAGAACTTAAGCGAAAACTCATCTCATGTAGGGTTCCAGTAGAGCAACACATGTTCCCTTATGTTAGTGTTGTTAATGGAACTTTTGAAGCATGAGAACATTACATCAATAGTTATGTACAAGAGAATTAAGCAATTATTAAATATCCCAACACTCTAAGTTGTTTAAGAACTTTTTTAACTTCGACAACTAAATCTTGTTTGAATACTTATATATAGGATGAGAATCAACAAAGAAAGGCTTTTGCTTGTTTCACTTTTTGCAAAACTTCTTTATAGAAATTTAGTGAGGAGGAGCCATCTTTATCCAAGCTTTGGAGAAATACTTTGATTATGACACTATGAGTGTGTAGAATTTCTTATATTTCCTTGCTAAGCATTGGAGTTGTACTAAATATGTTTGTTTACAATGTAGACTATCTCCATGTGTAACAAATGCATTCTTGTTTTTGTTTCTCTCTTAAATGTTTGTTTGAATTGTGAACATGGCACTGTAATTATCTATTTAATCACATAATTTTCTTGATTTTATATATGGTCATCTGTATTTATGCTTTTATCCATTCAGCAACTCTCTTTTTGGAGGTAATAGTAGAAGCGTACTTGGTCATGTGTTCATTCCTTTTAGTCACTTTCTCCTAGCTAGGAAATATAGAATATATTTTCATTTTGCATAAATATTAAGTTCATACCTATGTTTTCATTCTACATTAAAGAAATGAAAAGATATGATAGAAAACCCAATGACAATTTCCAAAATAGAATATAGATGGGTTTCCTATTCCAAACAGTTTGAAGTCCAATTGGGACTTCTCACTAAGGAGAACCCATGCTATTGAAAATAGCATTTTGTCTATATCAACACCTTCATTATTGCATATTGTTGCATAGGAAAACACTAAGGATAACAATAACCATAAAATTGTGATAGCATTCTTCTTAGTAGTAGTGAGATAAATATAGTCCCTTTCAAGCCAATTATTAATAGGAGGTTTGTGGTCATAAGTAGAGGTAGGTGATTTTTGGGTGTGGTGTAAGTATAAGGAACAATGTGGTACACTTTCCTCAAGTCATACTTTCTTTATGAGGTACTTGGCTTGCTACAATAATGATAGGTAATTGGGTACATTCCCACTTTTCAAGTCATTAATATCCTTCTTAATTAATCCTACAAGGAATTAGATTTTTTTGACCTTTATTTGACTCAAAATCTTGCACCCTTCATATCATCATTCGTTCACAATGTTTCATTTTATCCTTGAAATGGTTCCTTAACTTTGAGTTCCCACCAAAGTATAATGACATTATATAGTATCAGTATTAGTATTTTTATTTATTTACATACTTACATTACACAAGTACTAATATTTGTATTTATTTACATAGCTAGGATGTCTTGTCATAAAATCTCTATATGAATTTTTTTTGACAATATATCTTGTTTCTTCTAGATTAGAACAACACAAAATTTATGCATCTGATTATGGCTGCACCTAGTAAGGGAGGTATGACACCACATCCGATAACAATTATGCCATCATAATTGCATTTCTATGTGTACAACATACATAATTGGGTAGATATCAGATGATTTTAAGCCCTTGATGAATGAGATTTTTCTGCTAGGGTGCTAGAACTTGATGCATGAGGAGGATGGTGCTAATAAGGTTTTGAAGCTAGATACTTGAGGAGGATGGAAAATTTGGAGATATATGCAATGGTGGTAGGGTGGCTTCATGATTGTGAAGGAGGTTGTGAAAGATAGGAGAAAATGGTCCAATACCAATTGATGTGAAATGTGATAGTTAACCAAGCTAACAAATAAACTAGTGAATGCACAACTATTAGGATCCAATCCTAACCCCTCTCCATGGGTCATTAGTTAGTAGGATATGTTTTCTATTTAATAAAAGTTGGCATTAGTTAATAAGGCCTAATAAATAAAGAAGAATAAGTCAATGTAAGAATACCTAATATAAGCTTATGCTTCTAGAAAGATCTTCCTCTAGAAGTTTCCTTAGAAGGTAGAATTAGTATAAATAAGAGTAGGAGGCATTGGATAATTTGTCTTGGAGATTATTGTAATAGAGCTCTGCTTTGCTGGAGGTTTCCCCCTCAAAGAGGCAAGTGAACATTGTTATCATTATAAAGTTTCTCTTCATGGTGATTATTTTGGTGTTCTTTTGATATTTTTCTTGATATATCGTTATTATTCTGTCATTTCCTGCTAGATATTTTTTTTTTTCATAATATATTATATCAAGAATATTGCAAGTGGTATTAAAGCTCTTTCTAGGGCAAGACTTGCGGGCTAAAAAATTTCAGGGTAGAGACATATTTTGACGTATTTAAGCTACAAATATATGTCATTATGCGCATAAACCCACAGTCGGGGAGTCATACACGTAGAAAATACAAGCGGTTGTTAATCGCACATCTGTTGGCCACCCTTGTAACCCATGTTGGTACCCCTTCTAGTGTAGTGCATCAGACAACACGTGTATACAGATTGTCCTAGGCATCCTGAATCCCTCCGTAGATAAACCGATCGGTTGCCTGATTTTTATAGTGTCACTGAGAACAACACTCGACAAGTGACTCTCTAGTACCTGGGTAGTCGAGTAGTATGACTAAGGGTACAATCTATCCCCCTTAGTTGGTGCCCTAAGATATTGGGTCTAGTATTACTGTTGGACCCAGCACATATATAAGAGAGTTATAGCACAAGGCAAACCCTTGACTTTAGATTCCCTGTAAACCCTAACCCTTGGGAATAGAATAGAGAAAGAAAAGACGAGACTATTGCAATGCAACCTTGTCGTCTGCACTGGGGTTGCGAAATTACTACATCATTTATCCTGTTAATTTGGGAATTTCGCCTCTGCAATATTATTCAGTTCGAAGTATAACTCTGCAAGAGTAAAAAAATATTCCTCTCTCCATTCTTATCGTAGTGGTACCCTTCAATTTTAAGCCTCTTTTTTTTTTTTTCTACAGACCCAACCCCCTCTAGGACACCTTTCTTAAGACCTATCCCATTAGATTCTTATCTTTGTCTTGATCAACTGGGTATCTATAATTTTTAATCCCATTTTTCCATCCCAACACCTTCGTTACTACCTAAGCATTCACCATGCCTACCACTCATTCTCAGTCCCAAGAAACCTTGGAGGATACAATGTCCCACCTGGAACAAAAAATTGAAGACAACATGGCTTCCCTCTGCAATGAATTTACCACATGCCTTGACCAACAAGTAAACAAATTGGTGCAACTCTTTAGGGGTAAGAATGTTGAGTCAAATCAAGAAGAACTTCAATATTCTCATTATGAACATACTCAATCCTCCCGCTGTCCTTGGGGTTCTCCACCTTCTTGGAATAAGGTTCCCAAAGTTGACATGCATAAATTTGATGGTTCCCACCCAATCGGGTGGGTTTATCAAATGGAAAAATACTTCTCCCTCCATGATATTCGAGATGATGATACCAAACTCCATGTAATGGTTTTGTACTTGGATCAAGAACATTGGTAGTGGTGGCAGTGGAATAAGAAATGTTATCCATGACCTCCCAATTGGAACATGTTATCCAAAGTAGTTTGTTCCCGTTTTGATAGGGAATCACAATTTTTGGGCTGACTCACTAAGTTGTGCCAAACTAGATCTTTCACTGACTTCATCAAGGCATTTGAACAATTGTCTATCTGTACCGAGGGTTTAACTGATTAATTTTATCTTGAATGTTTTATCAGTGGTCTAAAAGAAGCTATCAAGGCTCATGTGAACATGTATCATCCTACTACATAGTTGCAGGCATGTCAATTAGCCAGGGAAGCATATACCCTCCGGTAGGATCCATCCTTGAAGGCTCCATTTACCACCTGTCCTCGCCCAGGGGATACCCCTGCTCTGAACCAAACTTTGAAGGTCCAAAAGGTCTCTCCTGCCAAAATGGCGGAACATTGAAAGCAAGGCCTTTGTTACTATTGTGATGAAAAGTATGCACCAAGGAATAAATGTAGAGAACAATAGTTCTTCCATATTGATGCCACAACTTCCTCTTGCTATGATGACATCCCATCAAATGAGGTTTTAGACCAAGAGGTGGCTCAACCAAGTGATCTTATTGAAGATCCAATTGTCACGTCGATTGAATCCATGGACCTGGTCATCTCGATTCATGCACTCTCAGGTATTTCATCCCCACGGACATTGAAGATCAAGGGATACATTAAACATAGGTCGATTGTGATGTTGATTGATAGTGGTAGCACCCATAATTTTATTCATTGCAAGCTCGTTGATGAGATCCGTTGCTTTTTCCACCTTGTTTCTAATTTTCAAATCCTCATCACTATTAGTGGTACTATGAAATGTGGGGGTCGTTGTGAGAATGTCAAACTCCAAATGGGTGATTACCATCTGAAAACCGACATGTTCTCTATTTCCATGGGTGGTTATTTTATTGCATTAGGTGTGGAATGGCTTCGCACTCTGGGGTCGATCACAATGGATTATCAAGAATTCTATATGAGCTTCACCCAAGAATCTCACCCCTATACTCTCAGGGGTGTCCAGGCGGGCTCTCCTGAAATCATAAGCTCTCACAGGATGGAAAAAATCTTGAAGAAAGGCCATCGTGGTGTGAATGCTCAATTTAATGCCATCTAGGTCACTGAACAGGCCTCTCAGGTAGTTCCTCATATCCTGCAACTCATCTTGGATAAATACCCCAAGATCTTTGAGATTCCTACATCCTTACCTCCTTACAGGGGTGAGCATGATCATAGCATCCCTCTCCTTCTGGGAATTCAACCCCCCAATGTACATCCCTACAGATATCCCTTTCCTCATAAAAATGAAATCGAAAACATAGTACAGGAATTATTGGAGGTGAGGGTAATTCGTCTTCGTACTAGCCTAAATTCTTCACCAGTGGTCATGATTTTAAAGAAAGAAAGTACTTGGCACATGTGCCCTGATTTTTGTGCCCTAAATAAACTGACTATCAAAGATAAATTTCCCATTCCTATAATTGATGATTTTCTAGACGAACTACAAGGTTCCTATGTATTCACCAAATTATACCTTTGCTCTGGTTATCACCAAATCTGGATGAAGGAGGCATATATTTCAAAGACTGCTTTTAGAACTCATGAGGGACATTATGAATTATTGTTTATGCCTTTTGGCCTTTGCAATGCTCCATCCACCTTCCAAATTCTCATGAATAAACTATTGAAACCTTACCTTTGGAAGTTTTTCTTGGTTTTCTTTGACGACATCCTCATTTATAGTCGCACATGGCATAGCCATCTTCTTCATGTGGACAAAGTCCTTCACTTGCTGCAGGAAAACAAATTGTTTTTCAAAAAGACCAAATGTTCATTTGGTGCCAACGAAGTGGAATACTTGGGGCATATTTTTAGTAGATATGGGGTAAAATTGGACCTTAAAGCGCCTAAGGGGTTTTCTTGGTCTTACCGGCTATTACAAGAAATTTTTCAACCATTATGGAAAAATTGATAATCCCTTGACTGACCTCCTTAAGAAGAATGCATTTCATTGGATACCTCTTGTTGAGAAATCCTTCACAAATTTAAAGAGGGCCATGTGCACCACCCCTGTCCTAGCATCTCTTGAATTCAACAAAACCTTTTTGGTGGAATCAGATGCTTCTAACATGGGTATAGGTACAGTGCTCACCCAAGATGGTCGACCCTTGCCATTTACTAGCCAAGCATTGAGTGGTCACAATATGGGTTGATCTATGTATGAAAAAGAAATGATGTCCATTCTCTATGGGGTGCACACCTAGTGACCATATCTCTTGGGACATCATTTTCATATTAAAACATATCACCATAGCTTGAAATATTTTTTGGAGCAACAACTATCATCCTCAGAACAAAATAAGTGGCTGAAAAAAATGTTGGGTTCTGATTATGAAATCATATAAAAAAGGGAAAAGATAACATAGTAACAGATGCATTGTCAATACAACATGAGGAGGATGGCTCCCTCTTTGATTTATCCTTACCAATCCCTAATTGGATTGAAGAAGTGCACCAAGAGTGTCTAACACACTAGACTACCTCCAAATTAATTCATCATCTTTAGGAGGACCCTAATCCTCCCTCTGGATACACATGGTAAGATAATATTCTCTGATATAAGGATAACCTAGTTCTCTCACCATCCTAAGCACTCAATCCCGGGCTCTTAAATGAGTTTCACTCCTCAGTTATAGTGGGTCGTTCGGCCTTCCAAAAGACATATTATTGTGCTCATTGTTATTTTTTTGGGGCAGGAATGAAGAAGGATATACTTCAATTTTTCACAGAATGTGAGGTGTGACAACATCATAAAGGTGAAATGGTCAAGTCTCCAGGAATCCTACAACCCTTACCCATTCCATATTCTCTGTGCAAATAAATATCCATGGATTTTATAGTGGGACTTCCTAAATTCGAGAATAAGTATGTCATCATGTTGGTGGTTGATTGTCTCTCCAAGTATGCTCATTTTTGTCTCTTACCTCACCCTTTCACACTAGCACTCGTAGCACAATTATTCCTTGATCATATTTTCAAGATACATGCCATGCAAACCTCTAGTGTCTCTAGTCGTGACCCAACTTTTACCAGCACATTTTGGCAAGAGTTGTTTAAATTACAGGGCACTCAATTGAACATGAGAACAACTTATCACCCTCAGTTTCACGGCCAAACGAAAGTAGTCAACAAATGTTTGGAAACCTACTTGCATTGTTTTGCTTCAGACAAACAACGCCAGTGGGTGTAGTGGCTTCCCTTGGTAGAATGGTGGTACAATACTTCCTATCATACGGCCACTAAAATGACCCCATATGAAGTGGTGTATGGCCAAAGGAAACTGATATTTATTACCTATCTACCTAGCACATCCAAGGTCCAATATGTTGATACAATGTTGCAAATTCATACAACCACTCTAGCGGATCTGAAGGATAACCTCCACATGTCCCAAAATTGCATGAAGTAACAGGTAGACCATCATCATTCAGAAAGGGTTTTCCAGGAAGGTGGTCAAGTGTTTCTCAAGCTCCAACCTTACAAGCAAACATCTCTTAAATCTTAGGTGTTGGAGTTACTTCACACACACCTAGGATTTATTTTTTCTGATTTTTTTCCTTTTTTATTAGTCATTATCCAGTCTCCTATATTTTAGGAAGAATATTCCTCTAGGGAGAATATTCTCTTCAGTTTGACTAGTTGAGTGGAGTCTAGATGTTGCATTGGTTTTGTCACCATACAACATTGGGATCATCACCAGCTAATGTGCATTAGCCTTGGAATCATCACTAGACTTGCGCATTACCCATGATTCCATGATCTCCTCCTCACTTCACTTTGTTTCAATCAATTAACTAACGACTGGTAGACTAGTTAACTCAGCTAGGGGGCAGTTCACTCCCGTAATTGCCTGAGAGACTAGACTAGGTGGAAGTCAACTCCTGTAATTGACGGTGTGTGTCCAAATCACTTTAGACCACCACTATGGCGCATTGGCTTCACCTCCAGTGCGTATTAGTTGAGTTATACAAAGTATATCATGTGTAAATTATTCACTATTCATAACGGTTAATGAGAATTCTTCCATTCTTTCTCTTTTGCTTATTCTTTCTCAATTTCTCTCTACAAATGTGTGTATTGTTTTCTAGCTAGATCTATTCTATGCAGGTTCAAAAAATTTACATGGTATTGGATCTAACAAACTACTAAGAAAAGCTACACCAAATTATTTTTTGCACGTACCAAAGATTGAAGACAACGGAAAGATGGAATTCCAAAAATAATTCATTCTTACACCTTACAATTACTTTTCATGGAAGGAGAGAATAATCATTCATCTCCGAACTAGAAGATTGTAAAGGTTAACCTTGAATACAGATACATAACCGACATCAGCCATAGAAAAATCCAAGTATCTCAATCGAATGGATGAAGCATTCATAACAATTTGCAGTCTCATCTCTCCCGATCTCATTTTTTACATAGCTTCCTGTAAAACCCCCAATGAATCATGGACCACCTTGGAAGGGTTCTTTGTAAAATAGAATGACAAAGGGGACACATGATCGAGGTGGAATTTCTCACATTGGATCTGAAAACCTTCGACAATATCCAAGATTTCTTTACAAAATTCAAGGGTTTGTCGTTGCAACTCAAAGTTTGCGGTGTTGATAAATCTAAGGAGGAGAAACAAATGGTTCTCACCATTCTCTCCAAAATTGGTTTCAAATTATCTATGTTCATATCCACATTCCATTCAGTAAAATTTGCCTTTGGAGCAACTTGGAAAATGCCTTCTCTTAAAGAATTTATCGAATCCCCGACACAAGAGAAAACAAAGCTCATCAACATGGGAAAAATCAAAGGCCCAAAGGCGCATGCACTTACTTTGCAAGATAGAATCCATCAATATCATAAATCTAAAGATAAATACAAAAGGAAGGCTCATGCAAATCTGAAGAAGGAAGGGTACTCAAAACCCTTCACCGATGCCTCTGGATCCAAAGGTGGAAAGGGGAGAAAAGGGGATAAATGCACATACTTCCATAAAGGATTCCATCCAGAATCTACATGCATGTAGAAAAAAATAGATCTAATGACTCAAATGCTTCAGAAAAACAACCTTGAAGATCACATCCCCGAGGGTGCCAAGAAGAAGAAGCCAAAAGATCATAATCCCAAGAAAGGAAATTCTAGCCATGCCTTGATTTCCATCAACTCCTCTCTCGATGCTTGGATCGTAGACTCAGGAGATTTACATCACATGTCTGCCACCAAAGTAGTATATTCTTCATTGGATGCATGCAAAGGTCCTCCTATTCTTATGGGGGACAACTCTCCAGTCGAGGTCACCAGAAAAGAAAGGATTGAACTCACCAGTGGAAGCTTCGAGAATGTGATGCACGTTCCCAACCTTTCCATCAATCTTCTCTTCGTGTATCAGATAATGAATTCTAGCACCGAAAATAAATTTATATTCACCCCAAATGCAGTGGACATATGTGACATGCAAACCAATTCCAGGTGTTAGCACTGAAAGTCACCCTCAAATTGTGGGAGGATAAGCCCAATACCCATAAGAATGTTTGGTGGATGTTTGATTTATGTGAGTGGAGTTCAAATGGGGAAAACTCAATACAATAATGATTTCAACACAGAACTGGAAAATTAATGCATAGGGAAGTGAGGGCCACAACTAACTTCAGTCAGTGAATTGAGTTTAAGTGTGAGCAGAGGGAAGACTTAGTAAGAAAGGTGGAAAATGCTGTTATGGGCATCATGTCTTCAAGTAGCTTCAAGAAGAAAAACTTAAACTCAAGATGACTCTTAAGCTCAAGCTTCAGACACTGAAATATGTCCAAATGACACAGTCACAACAACACAATGATCAAACCTACATCACCATGTAGCTACAAGAAATCGACTGGATCCTCCATGCCCGAGCCATTCAATGTAAGAGGGGAAAAGATCACAAGGAAGATGACTACAACTGGTCACGATACCGCTGCAATCAAACCTACATTACAACAACATAGCAACCCTCGACTGGATCCTCCATGCCCGAGCCATTCAGTGTAAGAGGGGAAAACATCACAAGGAAGCTTACTAAAACATGTCATGATACCATTGCAATTAAACCTACATTACAACAGCATAAAAACCCTCGACTGGATCCTCCATGCCCGAGTGTTTTAGCACAATTTTTAAAAAGAGATGAAAAGAGGGTGACTTCTATTAATCTGAAAGTCTCAAATCCAATACATAACCAGAGAATAGTTCTGGCATCAAAACATTACAAAATAGGGAGCTCTTCTCAACCAGTTGACAACCTTAAAAAAATATAAAAACTACTTATTTATACTCAGAACAGTCCCCAACTATCAGGAGAGTGATCTGATCACTACATTCAAAACTTTGCATCTAAGTAGTCTTCTGTCGGATTGTGCATGTATTCCTCTATCATACACGAGCTCAAATCGGCATGGGCCTGAAAAGAAATCCGTCCACAGGGGTACCTTGGGCTGACAGCTATGTTTTCCATGGTTGACTCCTCCATACTTCTAATTACTTAGTGAGTCGAGGTTTCAACCAACCAACCTACCTTCCATTAATTTTTTTTCCTTAGGGACTCAATGAGACTTAAACCTCAGGGGGCGGCCAAGTGTTTCTCTAATCTGTACATATGTCTTAGAAAAATAAATGTCCTAGACCATTTTTCGTCTGGGAAATCTATGTCCATTGATCATCCATCTAGCTGATAATCATTTTCAACATTGTTGATAGTCTTCAAGGAAATCGGAAAAATATCATTCAATAAAACACAACTGTGTCTATCCATAGTAGTACACAACTACAATCCAATGGTACACTACCACACCAAGTAGCACATAGGTACTTGATCAGTGACGTATAGTCACAAACAGTGTAACACATTCACCACAGTAGTATACATCTACTGTCTAGAGACATACGGTCTTCATAACAATCATTTGATATCAACCTGCACAAAAACAATGTTATGATATAAATTGAATCGTCTGGGCCATTCTTCCACTCACATCTGTGAGATCTTGGAAGAGCATCTACGCTCAGAAGGTCAAACATCAATGATGAGCTATTTGGACTATTCTTCTCAAGCAAGGAAGGATAATTGTCCTAATTACTGAGCCTAGACCATTCCCCACCCTGGGCCATTCCTCCAACACTAGAAAAAGTGTAACTTGGAGAGAATGAGTCTGGCCTACGGAATTTTTGTCCCTGATTGTTGAACCTGGACCATTCCCGACCCTGGGCCATTCCTCTGGCACTAAACAAAGTGCAACCTGGAGAGAATGAATCTGCCCTAAGGAATGGCTGTCTGCACCAACCTCCAAAACAGACCATTCCCCATGTTAACCACAATGGGAAATCGATGTCGGACGAGGTGGGCCAGTATTCTTGAGTAACCCTCAAGAAGAGAGACTGCCCTAGACCATTCCCCATGTTAACCACAATGGGAAATCATTGCCTATGGTACATCAGCAATCCATCGAACCATTTTTATTTCAAAAATGATCGTTCGATCTGGAACATTTTCTGAACTGGAAAATGCCTGTCCGTCAGAAATATCAAACCACTTTCCGAAATGGAAAGTAACTACTCATCCTGCACCATTTTTCGAACTGAAAAAATGATTGTCCATCAATCAATAACACATCAGTGCTCCCTCCCAACCTGGGAGTCATCTCTTCCTTTTTCAATAAGGAAGTCATCTCCACAAGCTCCATCTTGAGTACGCAAACTCTTTCATCTTGGACAGAAGCTTTACCAAAATGTCTTCTTATATTCTCATCTATGGAGATATGTATTGGAGAACCACTTTCTCCTTTCTGGACTTCATCGCGGATAATGTAATGCTTGATCTTGAATGTACTTCGGTCTGGAACACTGGTTTTCTCTGAAGGCTTCATATAGCTCTGATCAATAAAGTATATCATTGTTGGATTCCTCTTTGGTTCCTGCTAACTCACAACATCGTGGCAAGGTTCAAACTAGAACATATCCATGTGTCACTTTTTCTGTCATCATGAGATATTTGTCATGGATTGGCAATCCATCATCCTGATCTTCTGAGTAATCATTTTGATACAATATTTATGTTATAGAAAATATTCACCACGCTTTTGCTGTGCATTGGAGGTTCTCCACCAAGTTGTCTTCTTCCATCTGCATACAAGGGTCTCTTTCTGCTATACCTCAAAGCCTTGAGGTTTCTCTTCATACGATCTTTGTTCAATTTCTCTGGAGAACAGTCTTTGCATTCATCTGATGTAGAGCTCCAACCCATGGATATCGCGGATGATATAATGACTCATGTAGAGGTATGTCTGGTTTACTGGAACAAGTAATCATCATACTCTTCTCCCTCCATCTGGGAGAACCTTTAGTTCTGGATCTGGCAATGCTTGCATTCATATACACTATTCTTCATCACAAATTTCAGTTCCTTTGCTTGATTGCTTTTAGTGAGTTCATATCAGGCTAGTAATCTTGTGATTCTCGATACAATGATTGGTTGTTCTGGCTTCTCTTTCTTTCTTGGAATCTTCATGTACTTCCTCATGTTTTTCTTTAGATATTGGGTCAATGGAGTTTCTTATAGATTCCATGCCCTAAATATTCCACTTCTTCCTTTCATCATGGGATCACGGATGTGGATGGACAACTAGGGATACTTTAAGGCTTGTCTTTGAAGAAGACTTTTTCTAAGGTCGAACTGAACACGTACTACCTTTCATGGCTGCTACCATGGATATATACTTCATCATCTTCAATAGATCATAGGATTAGCTCCCTCCTAATCCTTGCTTCATGTATGAGTGCATGTTTTTCTTTTGGAAATATATAATCGACTCTTTCCATCTAATAGAGTCCATGCTTCCGTCTGCATCCTTATTGTCTTCTGTAAAGTGTCATAAGTCTTTCTCCAATTTCCTCTTGATTGTTGACTTCTTTCTGTCCTTACTTCTTCTAAGTTTCTTCAAGATTGATTTTGATTTCAGTTTATCTTGTAATAGCTTCCACATGATTTGTTTGATGTATTTCATCCTTTCATGTGTATTATCTAACTTGTATAATGATAGCAATCCTTATCTTGTTGTTCTTCCATAGGTATAGTTCTTATTGGAACATATTATCTTCTAAGAGATAGATATACAAGATATGTACAGAGACTATGCAAACAAGATATGTACAAGAACTAAGAAGAGTATTGTTACCTTGTCTTTAGAGGAAGAAATCTGATTCATCCTGCTTAGTCGTCTTTGAAGGTTCCTTTTCTTTGGCAACTGATGCTTCGTTTGTCTCCTTCCTTTTATTTATCTTGGGACAATGATTCTTGTAGTGACCATATTTTCGATAGTTGAAGCATTGTATTTCTAACATATCTTTCTCTTGATTTGGCTTCTTCCTTGAGCCGAACTTCCTCTTGTTCCTGAAATTCTTGAATCTTGTTGTGAAGGCTTGATCATCGTATTTCTTTTGGGGTTTTTCTTTTTCACTAATCCTTGATTCTTCTTGCACACAACAAGTCCAAAGTTCTTCAAATGTAGGATACTCCTTCCTTGTGTTCATGCTTGCAGCAAATGCATCCCATGTCTTGGGAATACCATTGAGTACTATGTTTACCAATTCCTTTTCTGAAATGATCTCTTCAATACCTTGTAGTTGATATTTTAACTGAGAGAACCTCACAAAGTATGATGTTATGATGTCATCATCATTCATCTTCATGTCACGGAGCTCATTCTTCAGACTCATTACTTGTCTAATGTTTCTAACTGAGAAGAGGTTTGTTAGGGCATCATACATATTCTTTGATGAGTCAATATGGAATATGTAGGGTATCAAGTGATATTTTATAGAGTCCACTATGATACTCATGGCATTGATGTCACCATCTTTGAACTTTTCCACAACTGCAACGTTCTACGGTTCTTTCTCTTTTCCTTCTTCAAACTTTGGTTTCACGATCTTTCCTTTCACGATATCCAATGCTTTATTCTTGGCAAGGATGAGGTCAATCCTTATCTTCCACGCTCTGAAGTTAGAAGCTCTATCTAACTTGTCTTCTGACTTCATAGAGTAGGTCATGGCTTCTTTGACTTGGTCAACCCTAGATTTGACCAAAAACTCAAACTTGACGTCTTGGCTTGCTGAGAGTACTAGGAGATGTGTTAGGCTAGGGCGTACTGGTTTATCCAGAAATTAGGTCAATCCCTTCACTTAAGGTGCCTCAACAAGAGGATTAGGGTTTCTACAACTGCACTTGCTAGTAACCCTAGCGGCAGTGCTTTGGTGACTGCTCCTGCTAGAAACCCTAGCGGTAGTTCTTCAACGAGCTTACTATCCTTATGGCTATGCTTCCTTCCAGCGATTAGACTGAATGAAGGAGGTGTGGGCCCATAACCTGTAAGAATATAATGGATGTTCTTGTTTTACCATCAATAATATCACTATTGTCACCCAACCATAGGCTGAAGCCACCCTCTGAGCACCTTAACCTTGACATAGAATCACTCCAAAAGCAAACCCTAGGCTATATAGCCAAACAAAGGGTAGCACACATTTCCCCAAGGATAGTGCACCAAACAAGAGCTGATCAAATAGTCCAAACCATAACCAATAGATAGTCCAAGCCAAAACGTAATCTGCTAGCTACAGCAGCTGTGACGATAGCTCTCCTCCAAACTTGCGCACAAACTGGGCAACTGCAGTGCACACAAGTGTTTCTCTGCAATTCTAAGAATGCCTGTCAGAATGAAGATTGCCATCCTGTATTTATACTAATTTTGGCTAACTACCTAGGCCGACTTCTCATTCTAGGTGTCTATTTACTTAGTATATAATATTTCTTCTAGCCAACTTCTTCTCTTGTAGGCTAATAACTTAATATCGATTATTAGCCAACTCATTAGGGTTTCTTCTTGCTTCCCGAAATATTCTATTCTCATTAGGTTTACACATGGAGGTAAATACCTCCCGCAACTACCATAATATTAACAATTTGAGAACGTGACTGCGAGATTTTCAAAAGCAGTTTAGAAATACACCGCTTTGAGCCCTCAATTCACCATCTTCCACCACGTATTAATTTTTCCTTACCATGGTTTCAATTGCAGGACCGCTCACGAAAATTATCGCCCGAGCATGTTGCTCCCCCACAATGAACTGTAGCCGTAGATCTGGGCCTGATCTGAGATCTAGGCACACCTACTAGATTTAGCGCTACTACCAAGCTTAACCTCTTGCCAACTTTATGATCTGCCAAACTGTGCCTTGGGAGGGGAGGGTGCTACTTTTGACACTAAACAATATCACATCAACGGATCAGATCTACCTCCTCCAAATCAACGGTCGAGATTTTCTTCAGCTCTCTGAACTCCGGGAAAATCAAAACTCAAACCTCCTCTTCCTTCGACTACTTTTATCTAGAGACCTGAGTCTGATGAAGTGTGGCCCTTCTGATATCAATGGCTGCGATCCGGCTTCGGGCTTCGGGAAAAACAAAACTCAAACCTGCGCTTCCAAGGGATTTTACACAGAGTCATGGATCTGATGACGCGTGTATCATGTATTTGGATGACCGAGATCCACTTTGGGTCTCCAGGCTCCAGGAAAATCAAAACTCAAATCTCGCTTACCTTTTGTGCTTTACCCGGAGTTGTCGATCTATTGACGCACTTATGCTTCAATCAATGGCTCTGCTCATGCTTTGGGACTTTGACCTCTTCAACTAGATCAACAACCCTTCTGCTCCCTTCTCGATCAATGATCGAGAGCTACTTAGGGTCTTCGGGCTCCGGAAAAATCAAATCTCAAACCTCATCCTCTTCCATGCTCTTTTGAATGTGAAACATGAAGATTTTCTCGGAGGAAAACTCCTGAAGTGAGAGATTGGTTGTCGCGTGTCCCTGTTGATGGATGGTATGTATTCACTTCAGGACTTCGGGCTTCGGCCCTTCAACATTTTTACACACTTCCCACTTCAAAACTCTCGAATCTTATTTCCCCGGACACTTGGATCGGACGCCACGTGCTCCCTTCAAGATCAACGGCTCATACTTACTTCAAGGCTTTCGGGACTTTGGAACTTTTGCTTTGGCACTATACTTTGTGCAACTTTGGACTTTTGGACGCCTATGGGCCACTGATATGGACTGTTCCTGGAATCTCCGTCGTTGAAGGATTACAATTGCCTAAGCCTGAAATGGGCTCCTTTGAATGTCGCCCTTTGTATCCATGGCTATGGCCTACGTGAGCAAGGATTTGGGCGACTGGTTGTGGGCTGGGAAAACAGGGAGACTAGTGACTGAAAAAGGAGACAAGTGTTCATCCTTGGAGAAAAACAGAGGGGATTGGGACCAAGATTTCACTCGGGTAAGATATTTAAGGAAAACCAAGGTGCACAAGCGAACAAGGGGAAATAGAGAACGATTTACAAGCCGAAGGGGGGAAAAACTTAAGATTTGGTCTTCGAAAAGGATAGAGACAAGGCAAGACTATAGATTTGGGTATATCGACACACACCTATGGCCCTTGACAACCTTATGTGATAATACCGGGGTTATTACCAGTGAGGTAAATCATCAATCTACATTGCATACATTTTCTGAATTTATTGAACCATATTTTGCTTTACTGCTTACCCATGCTAATGAAAGTAGTAGGATATGGCACAAAAGGTTCGGGCATTTGAATTTCAAATATATGCAATAGCTTAGCAAGCAAATATTGGTTGATGGTCTACCATACATCCATTTCTCCAAAGTAATCTATGAGGGATGTGTTCTTGGAAAACACCCTCAAGAGAAATTCGACAAAGGAAAGACTCAGAGAGCTTCCTCTCCTTTAGATATGATCCATAGTTACCTCATCGGTCCTTTTATGCATCCATCAATCAACAAAGCAAGGTTTGTTCTCATTGTTTTTTATGATTTCTCACGTTTCACATGGATTTACTTTCTCAGCAAAAATCTGAGGTCTTTCAACACCTCAAAGATTTCAAAGCCCTGGTTGAGACACAGTCAAGAAAGAAAATCAAAGTCCTCCAAACTGATAATGGGGGAGAGTATGTCAATCATGAGATCCAGAATTTTTTTCATGAGGCAGGAATTCAGTTGCAACACACAGTTCCCTATACTCCGCAGCAAAACAGAGTTAATGAGCGGAAAAACATATCTCTAAAAGAGATGGCATCTTGCATGCTACATGAAAAGTCACTACCACAGAGACTATGGGCCGAAGCACTCAATTGTGCAACCTACATCCAAAACATATATGTCAAGGATATGACGCCCTACGAGACTTGGAGCGGCCTCAAACCAGAAGTGACCCACTTTCATATTTTCGGTTCACGTGCATGGGCCTAGATTCTCTCTGAAAAGAGGAAGGTACTTAATCCACAGAGAAAAAAGTGTATCTTTGTTGGATACCCAACGGTGTGAAGGGATACAAACTTATTGATCTTTCCTCGGATCGACTCATCATTGAGCGAAGTGTCCAATTTGAGGAAAGTGTCTCGCATGTACCTCAACAGACGCATGCATACACCTTCATTCTTCCACCTGTCTAAGATGATGAGCATGCACATGTCGACTCTTCTTCAAAAGAGATTTTTGATTTAGAGGATTCAGATGATCCAAATACAGAGTCAATACAGTCAAATGTAGGGTCAAAGCATCTAGATGCATATGTAGAACCAGAGTAGAGGCCCAAGTGGGCACATACTACTCTTCAAGATGCAGTGGGTCTTGTTGGTGATCCATATGATACTAGGAGGACTTTATCTGATTTCGAGGAGCCTCCTATTACACTCATTGCCACTGAACCATTTCCCTCCGGGCATCTTTTCTTGGATCAGTCTTCAAATCCATAGTCTTATGGCGAGGTTGCAGGAAATCCCTTTTGGGAATATTCCATGCAGGAGGAGTACAACTCCCTCCTCAAGAACCAGACTTGGGATCTAGTTCCCCTTCCTTCTGGAAGGAAACTTGTCATATGCAGATGGGTCTACAGGACCAAGAGCGTAGTGGATGGAAAAATTAGCAGATACAAATCCAGGCTTGTTTCCAAAGGCTTTCATCATGTGCATGGCATTGACTATAATGATACCTTCGCTCCAGTAGAAAATATGGGTTCCATAAATTTGGTACTTCCCATTGCGGTGGCCAAGGGATGGGAATTCCATCATGTGGACGTGAAGAATACATTTCTTCATGGTGATCTCTCTGAAGAGATCTATATGGATCAGCCCCATGGATTTATGTAGGATTCATCTTTGGTCTATCAAATAAATAAGTCTCTTTATGGCCTCAAGCAGGCTTTGAGGGCATGGTATGCCAAGATGGACTCCTACTTATTGTCACAGAACTTTGTACATTGTAAATCAGACCCAAATGTCTACATGCTCAGGACGACTGATTCACTTCTACTCTTAGTTATGTATGTTGATGATTTGTTGATCACCGATTGCTCGACTTCAGCGATTTTTGCGGTCAAGAGGATTCTACATGAAAGGTTTTTTATGATGGACATGGTTCAGCTACACTTCTTCCTTGGACTCGAGATCAATTAGGATGCATCAGGCATCAAACTATCTCAGGCCAAGTATGCACGAGATCTCCTTGAGAGATTTCACATGACAAACTGCAAGTCTGCTCCGACTCCTTTCCTATCAGGAGTCAAACTTGAGGATGGCAAGGACACTCCATTGTTTGACAGCACATTGTACAAACATCTATTGGGGATCTTGTTATATCTCACACACTCCAGACCAAACCTCTCCTATGTAGTTGGCGCAGTTTCCAGGTTCATGCAGGAGTCGTGTGAGCTACATTGGAAGGTTACAAAGCATATCCTTCAATACGTATAGGGAAACATCACCTTTGGGATTCATTATGCAACAAACCCTACATTAGATCTCATCGAGCTTACTGATTCTGACTGGGCTGGCGACAACACTGATCGCAAGTCCACATCTAGTTACTCACTCATTTTTTGTTCTGGGCCTATATATTGGTTGAGAAAGAAGCAAGTTTCCATTTCTCTATCTCCACCCAAGGCAGAGTACAGAGGGGTAGTTAACATAACCATTCAGACTATGTGGATACAACATTTTCTCATTGAGTTGGGCATTCAGTTTCATCGGTCGATCGTCATCTGGTGTGACAACGAGACACTCTGAAGTTCTGCAGAGATCCAGTTCAGAGGTAGTGGAAGAAGCAGATTGAGATCCACATGCACTACATATGAGACTTAGTACATGAGGGGATCATCGACCTATAGTTTTGTCCTTCAGAAAAACAGACGACAGACATCTTCACCAAGACCTTCACTAAGCAGAAGTTCCATTCTTTGCGAAGTCATCTTGGAGTGAAGGACATAGTTTCTTAGCAAATGTAGTTCTTCTTTTTACATACATTGTACCTTGAGGGGGGGGTTTCCCATGAGGTTTTCCCTCTTTCCTCACTTTATTTCAGTGTATCTTTTGTATTTGGGTACCTAACATGGCCTCATTGTCAGAACCCATTCTTTTTTTTCACCATAGTGATGTTTAGGGGGGGTGTTGGAGTTACTTCTCACACACCTAGGATTTCTTTTTCCTAAGGTTTTTCCTTGTTTATTAGTCATTATTAGTCATTATCCAGTCTCCTATATTTTAGGAATAATATTCCTCTAGGAAGAATATTCTCTTTAGTTTTCACTAGTTGAGTGGAGTCTAGATGTTGCATTGGTTTTGTCACCATGCAACATTGGGATCATCACCAGATAATGTGCATTAGCCTTGGTATCATCACTAAACTGGTGCATTACCCATGATTCCCTGATCTCCTCCTCACTTCACTCTGTTTCAATCAATTAACTGAAGACTGGTAAACTAGTTAACTCAACTAGGTGGCAGTTCACTCTCGTAACCGCCTAGGAGACTAGACTAGGTGGCAGTTCACTCCTGTAATTGTTGGTGTGTGTCTAGATCACTCTAGACCACCACTATGGTGTATTGGCTTCACCTCCAGTGCGTATTGATTGAGTTATACAGAGTATATAATGTGTAAATTATTCATTATTCATAACGGTTAATGAGAATTCTTGCATTCTTTCTCTCTTGCTTCTTCTTTCTCGATTTCTGTTTGCAAATGTGTGTGGTATTTTCTAGCTAGATCTATTATGTGCAGGTTCAACACATTTACATTAGGGACATCACAAATTTGCACCTAATTTTTATGTACCCTACCATATCATTAAGCGTATTGGTTCGGTGGCTTATAAATCGACCCTTCTTGCTACTTCCAAAATCCATTCGGTGTTCCATGTTTCATGTCTAAAGAAAGTGGTGGGATAGAATTGTAGAGTCCAAAACATCATGCCAGAATTAGATGAAGAAGGTTCCCTATGGCTCCAACCAAAAGCAGTCCTAAATAACTGTGAACGTCAGTTGTGTGGTCGCGCTATCAAAGAAGTGTTAATCAAGTTGAAGGACACAACACCAGAGGAGGTGACTTGGTAACCTGCGACCATACTTGAACAAAAGATGATAAAGAAATATGTTGTTTCTAAGTGAAATCCAATTAAGAAATATTCTTTCAAAAAGATTAAGGCTATGAATTTTGTTATCCTATCATTGCACAACCTAGATTTAAACAAAGATTTATATTTATATACCTTGGCATCCAATCATTCCTTTGCAACGCTTCTCACACAAAAAGATGATCAAGGGAATGAGTATCCAATTTCATTTATGAGCATTGCTCTAAAAAGGGTTGAGCTTAAATATCCAGATATTAATAAACAAGATTTTGTTATATTTAAGGATGCTAGGCAATTCAAACAACACATTCTAAAAAAACACACCAAGGTGATTGTGCCTCACCCAGATGTTAGATCCTTAATTTGAAAAAAGGAACTTAGTGAAAGGAGAGGAAACTAGATGACTACCATCGAGGAGTACGATTTGGAATTGAAACCTAAAAATATAGTTTGAGGCCAAGGTTTACGTAGGTTGGAAATTTAAGCACTAGACCTAGCTTATTCAGATGAAGAAGGTTGGGAAAACAAAATCTCACTTCATGCTCAAGAAATCTTATACATCCCAACAAATATAGACTCTTGGTATACTAATCTAAATAAATATTTTCACTATGGCACTAGTCCTAGTTACTTGAAAATGTAGGAAAAGAGAGAACTTAATTTTTCCCAATATTAGCTAATAAATGAAATCTTATTTTGAAGAAAGTATGATGGAGTACTACTAAGATGTTTGGAGAAGCAAGATGTTGATAAAGTCCTTAAATAGTTGCATGATGGACCTACTAGAGGACATTTTGTTGGTGAGACAACATCCCACAAGATTACGAGAGTTGGATAATATTGGCCAACATTATTCAGAGATGAGCACTCATATTTTCAAAGATGCAAAATCTATCAAATGAGAATTGGTCATGAGAAGAATTTGGCTATTACATTGCATCCTCTAACAATTTATGAACCTTTTGAGCAATGGGGCATGGACATTATAAGGGAGATAAATCCAAAATCATAAAATAATCACACGTATATCTTAACTTCCACAAACTACTTCATGATATGGATAGGATTAGTGCCTCTAGTCAAGGTAAATGAAGCAGTAGCCACTAATTTCTAGAGCAAAAATTGTTTGCCAAGTTTGATGTTCCTTTGGTACTAGTCTTTGATAATGCTTCATATTTTTTTTCATTGATTAGCTAAGTTTTATTTAGAAAAAAATATATATATTGTGATACTCATCTAACTACTATGCACAAGGTAATGGCATAGCTGAATCCACCAATAAAAATCTAATATGGATTCTAAAGAAAATGTCTGTTGACCATTAAAGAAATTGGCACAATGCATTACCTAATTTCATGCGAGTTGATAAAATGACACCCAAAGTTACTTCAAGAGCCTCCCCTTACTTCCTCGTGTACGAAAAATAAGTCATCTTTCCCCCAAACATATTCTTACCCTCTCTACAATTGTCCCAAGCCTCTTGAGGAAAAACCTGTTGAACCATTCAATGTTGAATTAATACCCTACTAAAACTAGAAGAGGAGAGGGATAAAGCCAAGAGAAAGTTCGTTGTTCATCAACAAATAGTCCAAAAGGTGGTTCGATAAACACTACAGGAAAAAAATATTTTCAAGTGGGAGACCTTGTTCTGAAGTGGGAAAAACTAAACAAACCTAAAGGAAAACATATGAAATTTAAGCACTTATGGCTCAACCCCTTTCAGGTGGTTGAAAAGCTTGGTCTTGGCACTTATAGATTGAAAAACATGTAGGGGGAATTGAAACTTATTATGGTCAGTGGAAAAWTTCTGAAGAAATATTTATGTTAGCTACCTCGAGGTAGATAGGCTATAYGTAGTAGGTTTTATTTCTCGTARTTTTGATTYCTTGTTTTTAGCTTATTTGATTTTAGTTTTTTTAAATTAGTTTCACTAGTTTTAGCCTTTCTAATTTTTTAATTTCAATAGTTAGATTTTTTGTTGAAATTAGTYAGSGTTATACCTTAGTCARGGTTATGRACGTTCRTTGGAATTAGAKAAAGGTCTATGATTTTAGGGTGACTCCACCGAGGCTATGGACACTCATAGGTAGTGGATAAACACRACATGGAGTTGAGATAACTTGTCTCTAGAAATATTTAACCCCACTTCAATAAGTCCTCGTGACTATGACTATAGCTTGGAACATTAAGTTATGCTTCATGGAAATTTACTTCATGCATCTTTTYTTTAAGATACTCTGGTAAGTCACTRAAGCTAAAAGATTGGGATACTTTAGGATCTYATCATCAAGAAAGTTTATGAGGAACCCATTGTTGAAAAGCTAAGGTATGATTTTTTATTAAGAATTTATATTCCTTTCTTAGAGTTATGTATAAATGGTAAAGTTTTGGATGTCCAYGATTTCACCTCGTGTGTTGTCATTTCTTGAGGTATTAATAAKCCCCAAGTTTCTTTGGGAGCTTGGGGATCCTCTCTTTCTAATTTTGGATGAAATCTCTTGTTTTTTATTCTTAACCTTAGYTTGGGAATGCCTCTCTCAAATTCATTCAAAKCTTTGAGCCCTTTTGACTTCCATAATTTCAATATAAGGCTTTGTTTCAATTTTATTTYGAAAATAAGTTGTATTTCATTACATTTGATTCTCAAATTGGGCATTATTTTAATTGCTTTTTCAAATTGTAGGGACAATCTTTGAATCTRGTTCAATTTCTAATTGGGCCTCTTTTTGCCATTYAAACTCAATTTCTTCCTRATTCTAATTTGACACCCAATTTTTAAACTAGGGCCTTTTAACTTTCAAACCTTAATTTCGATCCTTGAATYRRTTTACTCTWTTCCTTATTTTCATTTCTTAATTTTTCACTTTACAAATTTTCAAACCTATTCCTAAATTGGTCCTATTTTTATGATCAGGGCCCCTTTCAAGCATTTCARATTAWTTTTTTAGGTCGATATATTGGTTATTCTTAATTTTACAATCGAGSRTTTTCTTCCTACTRATTGGTCCAAATTTTGGTCTTGGTGTCYTGATCGRRGCTGATTTCTAAATCGGGCCTTTTTCACAATCAACATTCGCAAGGCTTTTGATCTTGATAGCCTACAAATAAAGAATGGTTTTATAATAAGATTGGAAATGATTTGTAGGTAAGTAATATCTCRGTTGGTGATCTAAGTAATATTGGAAAGCTTTACATATATCACTGAATATTWTACATCTAATGAGGTATATCCATTTCTTAATCACTTCAAACAACTGAGGATTGTATTCTAAATTTTTTGCATTAGAAAATATTAAACTATAATTGTTTTTTAATAGAGATCTTTGTTTGCATATAGCATGATGAAGGAAATATATTTTAGATGCATGATGTAAGAAGAAATAAGATGAAGATGAGTAGAGAAGGCTACAAGATATTCAACAAAAGTTAGAATATCACTTCAAATCTACAAAATAGGTCATCCTTTCTATCTTTGATTTCTTCATCCCAAGAGTCAAGGCACATGTGGAGAATCTAGCTAGGTAGATAGGATTAATTAAAATTATTTCTAGAAAATTGGAAAAAAACATTGTAAAACTTAAGCAGAACCTCATCTCACACAAGGTTCGAGTAGAGCAACACATGTTCCCTTATGCGAATGTTGTTAATGAAAATTTAGAAGCATGGAAAAATTACATCAATCAGTATGTACAAGAGAAAGAAGCAGTTATACAAGATCCCAACACTCCAAGTTGTTGAAGAAATTGTTGAACTTCGACAACTAAATCTTGTTTGACTACTTATAAATAGGATGTGAACCACTGAAGAAAGACTTTGGCTTGTTTCACTTTTTGTAAAACTCATTTATAGAACTTTAGTGAGGAGTGTTACCCACCATTTTGTTGGGTCAAAGATAAATTCTTATGGAAATATGATCTATATTAAGAGAGAAAATTATGTTCGGTTTGAAGTTGTTTGTGGTGTGTAAGTGCATCTCTATGTGCAATTGTCAAAGTTTTCACTCAATAGTAGTTTCCTGCATGTAAGCCATTTTTTACACCAGGATGAGTCATCACAACATTCATGTCAGTGGTTTCTCTCTTCATTCCCATTGGAGTTGTTTCTATGGTTAATAATGAAATATGATGGGGGTCTCACCAGCAGAAAAGGGACTTTTCCAACTTGCAGCTAGAGAAATTATATGTGACCTCTTCTCGTGAAGTTAATGACAACAAACATATTATGGATAAAATGTATATTCCAACAAAGCACAAATTTATTTGGCTCCTAATTTAAAATGATCTCAAATATCTCTATTATAGCATTGCAACAAGGAAGAGGTAGATCATGTTATAGGAGTTACCACAATACTGTAAATGGATACGATTTATGGAGTATCCTGAAACATGTTGTTGACCTTGGGTTCTTTTGTGAAAAGAATTTGGATTTTTCATGAGAACTAATAATAGCAATTGGAAAGTTTCAGCCTCAGAGCATTCCAATAATTCTAATGATGAATGTTTTCACTTGATTGCATGTCCTAACCATGATGATGGAGAAATTTTCTAATAGTTTTCAAGCAGCCAACAGTCAAGAGGTTATTTTGACCCATGTATATCCCTTAAACTCAAAAAAGGAGGCCTTTTAAAATTGGAATTGCCCTTTCATCTGTAAATTGTTATGGATATTCCACTGGAATAGTTTGTCACAACATATCTAATAATTCAAACTAAAATCTACACTATGAAGGTTAAATTCCTTTAGATTCCAAAATATTTAGTTATTGATTTTTTGCTTATGCGTGAAATAGATGAAATGTGGAAAACAAAGAACAATAAAACACAATCAGACACACCATCCACAAAATAACACAAATATTTTCTCTGGGAAACCCTTACGAGAGAAAACCCAGCTAGAAGGTGAGGTTAATCTACTCTCTTTTCTCTGGTATGGAAATAATGCAAGTACAAAGAAGAAGGCACTCTCTATGGAGTTACCTGAGACCTGTGGCCTGTTAGGCTACTAATGAAAATCAACCCCCTTTGTTATTCTCTCTAATTTCCCACTCCCATTTTTTTTTCTCTACTATGGAACAAAATATAATAACCTAAAATGGAACTCCTTCTCCTCCTAGCAACCCAGTATTTCACATAGCCCAACAATTGTCTAGGGTTAGGGTTTTGACATCATCAACCTTAAATTGTGATAAAGTGTTGGACCTTATAGATTATTCTTGATATTAATCACATGGCTAGACCCATATGCATGAGTAATGGGGGTTGACATGGCATCCTCACATATGATGGTGGTCAACATGATAGGTCAACTTGTGAGAGGCATAGCATTTGCATACGAGCTATGATTGACACATGGTCTACACCATTGGAAAGGTATTGAACTATAGAAAATCATCAAGGGGGTGGGCACAAGTTTTGAACACCATAACCCCCAAAAAATCCATTTAATGCCTCAAAACGGCTCTAGAAGGTTCCAGACCATAATTTTCCAAACTGGGACCCGCCACTAAAATGGCCCTGCAAGTTGATTCCTCCAATTATTTCCACTCTTAAAGCATCGAGATAGATGAAAATTAATATAATGATCCAGTCTAGATCACCCTTGAAGAATGCTCATGGAGTATCAATTGATCTTGAATCCTGATCCCAACTAAACATTAGATGATCTTAAAACTAAAATATAGGCCATTGAAGAGAAGTACAATATTCTATTGATGCTAGAAAACAAACCTTGTTCGCAAAGTGGTTCAATATTTTCATGTCGAGACTTATCTATAGGGGAATACTTTGGGAGAAGCAAATAATTATTTGTGATGTTTACATTTGATGATGGCTTTGATAGAAGATTATTCTTGGTCAGTGCGATAACCTTGGCATGAGACAAATAACCTATGTTAGAGGGTGTCGTAGATTCAAGCATCATGTTTCTCTATTTTGAAGGTCAGATGGTGAGATATTTTGGTCACATAATTATCATATCAGGTCTAGCCTGCTATAGGGACGTTGAAATCAATTTGGAATTCTCATGGCATGAAACAATGACAATAAATCCATAACTAGTATAGGTCATCTTTAGGAATTGTTGAATTGAAATTTTGTTCACCATGTTCACCCCCTTTTTGAAATTTCTACTGAGAAGAATAGCACCCAACTTTGCAGGGTTCTCATTGGGAGTGTTGAGATTGACTAATTAAGCATAGAATTATTACATTCACATTGTGGTCATGTAACACTTTGTTTTCCCCTAAGTATGTAATTATGCTTAAGACTTCATGCATCGTAATTTATGAAGATTGTAATTGTGTTTTACATTTAATGAAAACCACCAACTAATTGACTCGGAGGGGAGATTTGTAGTATTGGTCATGATACCATGAGAGGGAAATAGTGAGGGGGAAACTAGGAATTTTATGTGAAGAAAATTGGAAGCTTTCCAATAAATCCAACCTACACTTGCATGATCTCGAATGACTAACTTGTCTGAAGTACCTTGTCTACCTTGTCCACAAGAAACTTGTTAATGGAATTAGATCAGGTGGTTGGGATAGTTATGATTGCATTCAAAACCTGTACTCGGAGGATTGAAAGGTCAACTGTAGCTATCAACCAAGAGTACTTGGAAGTGCCCCTACAATCGAGGATATTGACCCTAGGGGTTGCTTCTGACATAAGCGAGTAGGGGAACTTGAGGAAAAATAGAATGTTCCATATTGGAAAGTGGAATGAGGAGGAATATGGTNGGGGGGGGGGTATCATGAATGAGTAGAGAGTTCAACAAAGAACTCACGTGCATAGACATGAGCAGAGAAAAAATGGGAAGTTTTCATTAAGAAAATAAGAATCTTTCCCAATACATGAATGGTCAACATTGGAACAAAGAATACCCATATCCAAATTGGACCAGAGAGGATCGTGGGTTGGTGCTTGCTGGAAAGAAACTGACATTATTAAGGGGAGGGTGTCGAGGGACTGTGTAGTAGTGAAGGGATTCCCTTGTGTAGAGTAAATCTAGCTGAGAAGGCACTTGGTGCGATCGTGGAGGTCTTGAGCTTAGTGGGGAGAGGGGATTTCTATTGTTGCCAGTGTAGTGAAGGAGATTAACCTTCTTGACCAATTTCTTTACTTGATAGCCAACTTGTGAGAGTCTTGTGGTGGTATCATTCCATGGCACCAGAGTGGTTGTTTCTAGAGTGAAAAAGAGTAGCAAATATTACATTTGGGTGGAAAGGTATTCACCCTCAGTCAATTGGTTGGTTGAAGTTTAAACTGAAACATATAAGTGTTTCTCAATGTATCTAGTAATTGTTGTTAATGAATATGAATTTCACTATGTCCTAAAATGGTAGCTTTAGTCTATTAATTAAATGTTAAAACATGAGTTTTAATGGTATAATGAAGCCCTTTAAAAATATTGATTGATTATCCAAAATGAATGTTTATGGGAGGTCAATGAAGGTCTGTAACCTTGTGTTTCCCTAATCCTTGAATGGAAATCTTGCAAAATACAAAAATATTCACTACGAGGGTCATGGTGAGGCATTTCTTATGTATGGAGGGAGTGGGTCTAATCACAAGGGATTGAATTTAAAGACATTGCAGACAATGTCAAGGAAGTTTGTGGATCAGTATGCCCGGAAATGCCCCTTAACCTTGTTGAGATCCCTATTTTAACCTCGAAGAAATCCCAGTTGTTGATCCAGTTTGGAGAATTGATCCCGACCCTTTGTCAAATCTTTAGGATTAGAAGAAATCCTTTCAGAAGAATATCCCTTCGAAAAAAAACCTAGAAGTGATGTCAAGGTGAACTTCCCGATGGGAAAGTTTTGAGTCGACAAGAGCCATTGATCAATTGGGAGGGTAAACCAGTGAGATCTATACCATATATCCCATCATTACCATTTGATAAGCTTGTAGAAAAGGTTGAGTTTGGAAATACTCATGGGGAATTAGAAAAAGGAACTTGTGATGAGATAATCTCAAAGAAGAAGGCCCTAAAGGACCATAGTTGTAGATATGTTGGTGATTCAGTCGATGAGATCTGAGCCGTTGGATATGTTAGGGGTCAAGCCCATAAGAAGAACCCTTTCAATTAACCATAGAGTGGATATGATATCTGAGAGATCCCTAACCATTATATGTGGATATCAAATGATTATTGGATCCATCAAAAGATCCTAGTTTGAAAAGAACTGCTCCATAGAACCACAAATTACTAAAAAGGGATATTTCTCGATGGTGGGAACCTGAGTGGGTCAGAACTGTTGATCTACTAAGGAGTCCATATGATGAGATCTCAGTCATAGATCTTTCCATAGAGCCCACATATCGAGTGATTAGAGGTGAATGAGTGAGGTTATTATCCATCGCATGGGTTGAAGTTTTTGAGCGAATAAGGACCGTTGATTTTCCCAGTTCCTGACCATTGGATCTATTGGGAGTGATATTTTTGGAAAGAATGAATCGAAGGATAGATTGGGGGTTGTGTAACATGTCTTCCCTATGAGAAAGAATCTGACTCATTACAAATTTTCGATCTAACTAGTCGAGTGAGTTAGATTCATTCATCCGGGAAATTTTACCTCATGGATTGCATAGTGACATTTTGTCGAAGCATTTATATGGAAGGGTGATGCGTCTGAGGAAATTACATTGCCATGATAGTGCACGCATCAACCTATCTATTGGTTCATATGACATGGAGGATTCCACGTGATAGCCATGTAGGATAGAGGGCATGAGGAAGAGTAAGGTTGTAAGACCTTAGATCATTTCAGACTATGTAGAAAAGTTGAAGGAATGATCTGTCTTGAGAAGGTTCTTACACATAGTGGAAAAACCTGAGATCTGAGTGTTAGCGGAAGGAGGAATGTTTACATCCCACCAACCCAAGTAGGGTTTAGGGGGTTGGGTGTGTTACATAGTGGTATCATAGCAGATTTCAAACTCTAGGCTTGAAAGGGTCACCACGACTGAATGAGTTTTGCAGTATTATATATGAGGAAAGTCTATGTTTTATTTTGAATGATTTAACTATGTTAATGAGTGTTAACAACAGTTTGAGAAGCATTGACAGCTGGAATAGAGTCTTGGTTTGGGATTTCCCAAACAAATTGATGCTTTGGCAAGGCCAAGAGTAATTTTGTATATAATTTGAAATATGATTGCTAATAGTGTATCGTTGTTCTAGCATGTAGGAGATATGAGAAAATGGGAAAACATAAGTGAATGGTGTGACACAATATGGAAGACACCTCACATTTCTAAGATGGTCAGTCTGATGGTAGAAGGGATAGAGAAACCCCTCTAGATTTGGTATCCACGGTAAGGATTCTGACAGAAGACAATGAAAGGATCACTAAGAAGTTGCAGAGCCCATAAGATATCCAAAAGCATGGGCCAACTCAAAGCAATGTGGGAATAAGTTCTTCTAGGAAAAGGCACAAAGATGCTAAGAGAAGCAGAGTTAGTGAGACACTTCCATGGAGCTATCTAGTGGAAAGAACACTATAGAAGAATTGTCGTGTAGTGACATTGGGTCAAGTGTCCCCAAGAATAAAAATAAGAGACATTCATAGAGTTCTCTGAAAGAAAAATTCAAGAAGGAAAAGTCACTTACCTTTGATGGAGAAATCAAGAAAGGAGAAGAGGTTGAGGCTTGGTTTTTAGGATTAAGGAAGTATTTTCGAGGGCATAATTACTCAAAAAACACAAAGTCAAAGATAGCCATTTTCAATCTGAATGGAGGAGCTTCCATATGGTGGGAAAACCTCAAGTAATTTAAGGGACTAAAGGAAAGTAAGATGACGTGGAAAACATTTGAGAAACATTTCAGGAAGGCATATTTATCAAAATAGTATTATCATGGTAAGATTAAGGAGTTCCATGAACACAAGTTAGGGCAACTTACCATGGATTCTTATGCCAAGAGTTTCTTGGAGGTGTTGAGGTATGTTACCTACCTCAAGGATGAGAAATCAAGGATACAACACTTCCTCAGTGGGTTACCATATTCCTACTAGGATAGGATTGAATTTGAAGAGCCTACATCTTTGGAAGACACCATTATAAAGTCCAAGTGTTTCTATGACCAATCCAAGCATATGTAGAATCTTCTTAAGGATTGGAAGAGAAAATATAAGCTTGGATTTCATAGGAAGGGATTTAAACCATCTCAATACAAGAACCCAAAGAGAGGTGCACAATTCAATCATCCAACTAGAAGTATGCACCAACAAAATTTTCCATCTCAAAGCAGGAACATGCTGATAGAGCATAAGGGAGAAATTATAGGAGCAGAAGAAGGGACCTCTACAATGTTGGGGTTGTGGAGACGCACATATATTGAGAGACTTCCCTCATAGACAACATGACAGTAAAAGGGTTTACCATGTTCAGGAGGCTACAATTGTTAATGATGTGGCCAAGAGTGTGCCAAGAATCTATGCAACTGTTGAGAATCAACAAGCAAACCACCAAGCTTATGTGGTGGAGTTGGAAGGTATAATTGCCAAACAACCCATCTCTTTTTTTATTGACTCTGGTTCAAACCTTAGTTATGTTTCACGCCAAGTTGTTGAAGCATATGCTTTACAAAAGAAAGAACATGTGAAATTGAGGTTAGTTCAGTTAGCCACATGAACTAAGAGAAAGGTAACATAAGTTATAGAAGCATGCACATTTGAAACGAGTGGATTGCATACACAAGAATCCTTAAACATCCTACCTTTAGGGTCATATGATGTGTTGATAGGCATGGATTGGTTGGATATTCATAAATCAAAATTGAACTGCCATGATAAGACCTTGGAATGTGAAGACAATGAAGGAATCACAAGGGTGTTGCAAGGCATTTAGAAGCATTTATCAGTAAGGAAAATATCATCACTGCAACTCAAGAATTTTAGCTGAAAAGGTGTCCCTTGTATGAGATACAAGTTCTCAATGTGGTAGCAAATAATGGGCTAAAGATTGAGGATCACCCAGTACTGTGGGAATTTAAAGATGTGTTCCTAGAGGAGGTACTCATACTTACTCCCAATAAATATCTCAATTTTTGCATAAACCTTGTACTAGGAGCAGTACCAACATCTAAAGTTCCCAACAAAATGAGCACACCAGAGCTAGTAGATTTGAAGGTGTAGTTAAAATAAATGATGGATAAAGGGTATATCAGACCGAGTGTGTCCCCTTAGGGAGAACCAACATTTTTTGTGGAGAAAAAGGATGGTACTTTGTAGTTGTGGATTGACTACCGACAATTGAATAATTTGACCACCAAGAACAAGTACCCATTTCCCAGGATTGATGATATTTTTTATTATCTTAGAGGAGCTACAGTCTTTTCTAAAATTGAATTGAGATCTGGATATCACCAAGTCAGGATTAAGGATGAATGCATCCAAAATACAACTTTTAGAATGAGGTATGAACACTATGAATTTGTGGTGGTGCCTTTTGGGCTTACCAATGCACTAGCCATCTTTATGTGTTTGATGAACAACATTCTCAACAATTATTTGGACAAGTTCATCCTTGTGTTAATTAACGATATCCTAGTATATTTGAAGACGAAGGAAGAGAATGAGGGGCATATTAGGTTGGTGTTACAAGTGTTGAGAGATCATCAACTATATGCCAAATATATAAAATGTGACTTCTTCTAGAGGGAAATCCAGTATTTGGGTCACACAATCTCATAATAGGGAGTGGTTTTAGATCAAGAAAATCAAGGAATGGTCAGCCCCTCAGAATGTAACGAATCTAAGATCATTCATGGGATTAACGGGATATTATAAGAGGTTTATTAAGGGATTTTCCAATATTGGTCATCCCATTACCTCAGTGCAAATAAAAAGGATGAATTTTGTATGGTCAGTAGAGTGTCAGGCCAACTTTCAGCAGCTGAAACACCTCTTGACCAATGCCCTTGTCTTAAGGATTGCAGACCCTGAAAAATATTTCCTAGTCTCCACTGATGCTTGCAAGGAAGGACTTGGTGGAGTCCTTATGCAAGAGGGACATGTGATTTGTTATGAATCGAGGAAGTTAAACATTGAGCATGAGTAACGATATGTTACTCATGACTTGGAGCTTGCAACCATTGTGGACACGCTAAAGATGTGGAGACACTACCTGCTTGGAAGTAGATTTGTCTTGATGACATATCACTGTGTACTGAAGTATCTATTTGATAAGCCATGATTGAATCCCAGAGAGGCTAGGTGGATGGCACTAATGAATGAGTTTTATTTTGAGATTAAACATATAAAAGGAAAAGAAAATTGAGTGGCAGACACACTCAGCGAAAGTGTGTAGATAGTGCATCTAGTAGCAACAAGCACATGTGAGTCTGACATTAAGAAGAGAATCATAATTCTCTTGCAAATTAATGGAAATTTTAATCTGGTGAAAGAGAGCTTGCAACAAGAGCCAAACATGAGGAAGTATGAGAAATACTAGCTCACAACATATGAGTTGTTACTGTATAACAACAAGTTGTATATACATGATTCAACAAAGTTGAAACACCTCATAATGGATGAGTTTCATAGGAGACATTATATGGGTCATCCCGGTTATAGTAAAATGATAAAAACATCAAGACAATTGTATTATTGGCCAGCAATTAAAAATGACATTGCAGAGTACATTGCAAAGTTCACGTAGTGTCAATAGGTCAAAGTTGAACATATATAAGCACCTGACATGATTATTACAACCATTAAAAATTACAAAATGGAAGTAGGATATTATCTACATGGACTTCATCACATGATTGCTAAGAACAACTAAGCAATATGATGTAATCATGGTAGTGGTGGATAAGCTTAGCAAGGAAACTCATTTTACTCCAATCAAGTCCACTTTTAAAGCTATAGACGTTGCTAATTTTTTTATAAAAGAAATTTTTAGGTTGCATGGTATGCCCAAGACCGTTACTTTAGATCAAGATGTGAAATTCAAATCAGATTTATGGAAGGGATTATTTGTGTGCTTTGGAACGAAACAAGAATTCAACACAACCTACCATCCTCAAATAGATGGGTAGATCGAGAGTGTAAATAGAGTGTTGGAAGACATGTTAAGGATGCATGGCATGCATCAGCCTAAGCAATGGGAAGACTATCTACCTTTGGTAGATTTTACCTACAACAATGGTTATCAAGAGTCATTGAAGATGATCCCATTTGAGGCTCTATGTGGAAGGAAATGTAGAGTTCCAATTAGTTGGGACAATCTAGTGGATAGGATCACACTTGGACAAAACATGTTAAGAGAAATGGAACAGGAAGTGATTAGAATAAAGATGAACATAAAAGTGGCTCAAGATAGACAAAAAAGATATGAAGATAGCAAAAGAACCCATAACGAATTCAAGGTGGGAGATCATATGTATATTAGGGTGAAACCTAAGAGGAGCTCCCTAAGAATGCGAACTTGTGCCAAGTTGGCACCTTGCTATTGTGGACTATTTGAAGTCCTAGAAAGAGTGGGACTAGTGGCATACATACTTTCTCTACCACCTATTGTTAAAGCTCACAATGTGTTCCATGTATCCTTATTAAAGAAGTATATTCATGATTCTAATCATGTTATTCATTGGACTATGATACATGTGGAACTAGAGGGATAATTCTAGCCCAAGCCTCAACGCATCCTGGACAGGAAAGAGACAATGCTCTGGAACCGATCCATCATGTAGGTCAAGGTGCAATGGAAGCACTTTGGAGAAGATGAGGCCAGATGGGAACTGGAAAATGCCATGAGGATGTCATATCCATTTTTGTTTTATGTATAAATTTGTGTATATGGTGTTAAGAAAACACTAAGGATGGTGTTTCCTTAAGGGGGGGAGGAATGTAACACCCAGTTTTCCCCCAAGTCTGTAATTATGCTTAAGACTTCATGCGTTGTAATTCATGAAGAATGTAATTTTGTTTTACATTTAATGAAGAACACAAACCAACTGGCAGAGAGGGAATCCTTACAATACAGTCCATAATACCACGAGTGGGAACTAGTGAGGGGGAAACTGGGAAGTTTATGTGAATAAAATAGGAATCTTTCCCATAAATCCAACCTACACCTGCATGACCTCGAATTACTAACCTATCTAAAGTACCATGTCTTCCATGTCCACAAGAAACATGTTAATGACATCAAATCGAGTGGTTAGGGAAGTTATGACTTCCTTAAGAACCTGTACTCAAAGGAGTGAAGGGTCAGTTGCAACTATCATCTAGGAGTACCTAGAAGTGCCCCTTCTATCTAGGAAGCTTGACCCCAAGGGTTGATTATGATAGAAGCGAGTTGGGGAACCCGAGGAAAAATATAATGTTCCAGATCGAAAAGAGGAATGAAGAGGAAGAGGGCACAAACAAAGAGGGGGGGTATCATGAAAGAGCAGAGAAATCACACACACCGACCTGAGAAAAGAAAAATTAGGAAGTTTTCATGAGGAAAATAGGGAGCTTTCCCAAGACATGAATGGTCAACATTGGAACAAAGAATACCCATATCCAGACTGGAGCATAGAGGGTCGCAGGTTGGTGCTTTCTGGAAATAAATCGACACTGGTAAAGGGAGGGAACCAAGGGACTATGTGGCAGTTAAGGGACTCATTTATGTAGAGTAAATCTAGCTAGGAAGACACCTAGTAAGATCGTGGAGGTCCCGAGCTCAGTGGAATGAGGGGATTTCTATTGTTGCCAGTTTAGTGAAGGAGGGTAACCTTCCTGACCAATTTCTTAACTTGATAGCCAACTTATGAGAGTCCCTCGGTGGTATCATGGCTTGGCATGGGGGTGTCTTACTGTAGAGATAAAAAGATTAGCAAAGCCTACGGTTGGATGGAAAGGAATTCACCCTTAGTCAGTTGGTCGGTTGAAGTTTAAACTGAAACACGTAAGTGTTTCTTAATATGTCTAGTAATTGTTGTTAATGAATATGAATTGCACTTTGTCTTCAAATGGTAGCTTTAGTCCACCGATTGAATGTTAATACCTGAGTTTTATTGGTATAATGAAGCCCTTTAAAAATATTGATTAATTATCTAAAATGAATGTGTATGGGAGGTTAGTGAATGCCTATAACCTCGTGTTTCCCCAAGCCTTGAATGGAAAGCTTGCAAGATACAAAAATATTCACTACAGGGGTCATGGTGAGGCATCACCTATGTATTTAGGAAGTGGGTCTAAGCTCGAGGGATTGAAGTTAAACACATTGCAGATAGTTCCAAGGAAATTCGTGGGTTGGTATGCCCTGAAATGCCCCTTAACCCTATTGAGATCCTTGTTTAAACCCTGAAGAAATCCCAGTCATTGATCCATTTTGGATAATTGATCTCGACCGTTTGTTGGAGCTCTATGCTTCAGAGAAATCCTTTCTAAAGAAGAACCCTTCGAAGAAAAAAAACTCAGAAGCGTTGTTGAGGTGAACTTCCCGATGGGAAAGTTTCGAGTCGACGAGAGTCATCGATCTACCAGAAGGGTAAATCGGTGAGATCTAAACCATAGATCCTATCATACCTATTCAATAAGCTCATCAAAAAGTTGGAGTTCATAAATATCTATGAGGAATGGGAGGAAGGAACTGTCAATGAGAGAATCCTGAAGATGAAGGCCCGAGAGGACCAAAGTCATAGATCTGTTGGCGATTCGATCGATGAGATCTGAGCCATTGGATTTGTTATGGGTATAGCCAGAAATAAGAATGTTATCAGAGTGATATTGTTGGTTAACTGCAGATCATGTATGAGATACGAGAGATTCCTAACCATTATATGTGGAGATTTGATGATCATAAGATATGTCGGAAGATCCTAGTTCAAAAATAACTACTCAGGAGAACCACAAGGTAGTAAAAAGGCGATATTTCTCGATGGCAGGAGCCTGAGTGGGAGAGAACCATTGATTTGTTGAGGAGTCCATCTGATGATATATCAGTCATATATCTTGTCGTATACCCGACTTGTCGAGCGATTAGAGGTGAACGAGAGGCCATTAGTTGTTACGTGGTTTGAAGGTTCTGAGTGAATAAGGACCATTGATTTTTCCAGTTCTTGGTCGTTGTATCTATCGGTAGTGAGACTTTAGAAAAGAATGGATCAAGGGATATATTGGGGGTTACATGACCTATCTTCTCGATGAGAAAGAATCTGACTCACCACGAACCGTCGATATAACTAACCAAGTGAGTCAGAGTCGTTCATCTGAGAAAGTTTACCTTATGGATTGCGTATTGGCATTCCATCGAAGGACTTCTATGGAAGGGTGACACTTTTGAGGACATGTCACTGCCACTCCAGTGCACACATAAACCTATCTATTGGTGTAGATAGTGTGGAGGAGTTCATATGACAACCACGTAGGATAAAGGGTGTGAGGAAGAGTAAGGCCATAAGACATTAGTTCATTTCAGTTAGCATAGAAAAGATGAAGGAACACTCTTCCTTGAGCAAGTTCTTACTTGTAGTCGAAAAACCCAAGATCTGAGTGTTAGCAGAACGAGGAAATTTGACATCCCATTGGCCTAAGTAGGGCTTAGGGGGTCAGATGTGTTACTTGTCATTCTGTGAATCAGGAACAAAATGGCTTATTCATGTGTTGTTTTTTTATCTTTGTAGTTGTGATGTGGAAGTACTTTCTAGATTCAACTTTACTATTACCCTTCTCGATGATAGTGAAAAGGTGTGTGCATATTGTTTTGGAAAAAGTGTGGTAGAATTGTTGCAAGTGTTTCTAGATGAGTTCTACCCCACCCTATGTTTTTGGCATAAATTCAATTTTGGACGATATAATAAATCATCTTCGATGGCATCTATTTTTTCACTTGATGTATGCATTGGCATATGTAAAGATGCATTCTTATTAAGTGATGGAAGGTGGAGTTGTAATGCACCTATTATGAAATATTTTATAAGGCATATATGCTTTCCTGCAAACTAGAAAAATGGAACCTTGTAGTCTTCCATCTCAGTATTGAAGAGACATGGCATGTTATAAATGTGATGATAAGTTCCCTAAAGATGATTACACCAATAGTCTTGGATGTGGTAGAAGATAAACACCATATTGGAGAGCTTGTTAACTAGTTCAGACATGGGTTTTAGCTCTACCTTTGTTTGGTTAAGATGGCAGTAATATTCTATAGTCATAGTTGCCCAACAAATTGAGGTAGATTACATAGCAATCTATCCTGTGACAGAATGCCTAGCAAAGTGATGTTTTGAAAGGCCGAGTTTGATGATATATATATTCATATTTGAGCATCGAAATCAGTTTATTGAAGTCGACATTTGGAGAATAATGGAATAGGACTGACCTCAACAAAGAAATAGGGTCGATCCGATGTTGATTTATGTTTTCATTTGAGTTTAAATAGGATATTCAACCTAAAAATTTGAAGTATCATCATGTATAGAGGTAAGGTCGACTTTATATGGTGATATCACTTGAGGGTTGACCTACATAATGGGTAGGATTGGTGGTTGGTCCACATTGTTTTATAGAAGAATGCATTGCAGAAGGGAATTTGGAGGTTGGGAGTTGTACCAACACCCCACATTTGTGGAGATGGGCCACCTTAGAGGACTCATGCCCCTTCTGAATTGTATATGTAGCTTGAAAATCCCAAATTTTTCATTTATTTAGATTATTAAATTGTTGAAGAGAGAATTTTGCCCCTCTATAGGCTAGATTAGGGGAATTTAGCTTAAATAAAATAATATTTTATTTCAAGGGAAGTTGAGCACCTCCTCTATAAATAGAGGTGCACTTCCTCTCATTTAGACACAACAACTTGAGGGATAAATCCCTTAAGAGGTCTAAAATTTCTTAAATTTCTTGGAGCATTTTGGTCTTGCATTGGTGCTTTTGATGGAAGATTGAAGAATTCTATCGGTAAAATCATTTGTGGATTATTTTCTTGTCTTTAGTGAATGCTCTGTGAGCCTAAGGTTTCTTCAGTATAACGACTTGATTGAGTAAGTGTTCTTCTTCAAGTTTAAGTTTTGGCTCATGATATATTATGGTTGATGCTCTATTAGATGGTTAATAGTTGCATGGTATCTTGTATCCTTGGCTCATTTTTTGGGAAACCCTAAGGAAGGATTAAGATTGTTTATCACCTTCCCTTATTTCATTCATCCTAAACTTTGTTGAATCATTCAAGACCTAGCCTATGGATTAAGATTGTTTATCCCTTTAGACCTTGTCTTGGCTAGTTTATAGTCCTAATGATTAAGATTGTTTACACCCCTAAGGCTTGACCTAGTTTCCTTTTTATCTTGTGCTGGAAGTTAAATAAAACATAGTATGATACTAGGGATTGTGAGGGTACACCCCCCTGACTTGTTGTCCTAAAGGATCATACCTAGGGAGTGTGAGGGTACATCCCCCTAGGATCAATCCTTAATTATTCATTGTTGTTTTCCCTCCATTAAAGATGCCATGGAAATGACTCTATTTACCAATGAAAATAAATTGATCTACAATCCTCTAATCATTTTCATACTCTAAATATACGCAAAACCATTTTTCTTGGACTTCACTCTCCACATCATCTTGATCTTCCTTTCCCTAAGTCCTAGCGATCTTAATTCAGGGAAACCCCCTTGAGTTGGAGGAGAGTTGGCTTGAAGTGAGAGAGGGATGGTGAGGTGACAATGGCCTTCCTCTTGGTTACACGGGATCACACATGAGCTTTAAAAATTTATCTCTATAAGTGTAAGTTTGTGTGATAACAAGGAGAAGCCATCTCTATTCAATATTTGGAGAAAGACTTTGATTCTAACACTGTGTGTGTGTGTGGAATTTCTTCTATTTCCTTACCAAGCATTGGAGATGTAATAAGAATGTTTCTTTACAATGTAGACTATTTCCATGTATAATAAATGCATTCTTGTTTTTTTTCTCTCTCAAATGTTTGTCTAAATTGTGAACATGGAACTATAATTAGTTATTTAATCACATACTTTTCTCAATTCTATATCTGGGCATTTGTATTTATGCTTTTATTCATTTAGTAACACTCTTGTTGGAGGTAATAATAGAAGTATATTTGGTCGGGTGTTCATTCCTTTTAGTCACTTTCTCCTAACTAGGAAATATAGAATATATTTACATTTTTTCATAAAGATTAAGCTCATACTTGCATTTTCATTATGCATTAAGAAAATAAAAATATCCAATAACAAACTCAATAATAGTTTCAAGGATAGAATACATATGAGTTCTCTATTCCAAATAGTGTGAAGTCTAATTGGGACTTCTCACTAGGGAGAACCCTTGTTGTTGAAAAGGGCATTTTGTCATGTGAACACCTTCATTATTACACATTTTTGCATAGGACAAATCCAAGGATAATAATAACCATAAAATTGTGATAACATTCTTCTTAGTATTAGTGAGATAGATCTATTCCCTTTCAAGCCAATTATTAATAGAAGGTTTGTGGTCATAAGTGGAGATAGGTGATTGTTGGGAGTGGTGTTAGTACAAGGAACAATGTGGTACACTTTTTTCAATGCATACTTGCTTTATGTGGTACTTGGCTGGCTACAATAGTGGTAGGTAATTAGGTACATGCCCACTTGTCAAGTCATTAATCTCCTTCTTACTTAATCCTAGAAGGAATTAGATCTATTTGACCTTTATTTTATTCAAAATCTTGGACCATTCTTGTCATCATTCATTCACAACGTTTCATTGTATCCTTGAAATGGTGCCTTAACTTCGAGTTCTCACCAAAGTGTAATGGCATTATATAATATTAGTATTTATATTTATTTACATACTTTTTTCCACAGAAAATTTCTCTTTATATTCAATAAAAATATTAAAGTGTACATAACTAGTCTTTTACACCAAATGATTGATAATCATTGGTTGTCATGTGAAAATTCAAAAAAGGAAATATGTAAATAGTATCATACTGCCTAATATCCGACCTTACATAATACTATCCAGCTATGCCATAGAGATCCCCATATTACAAAACATTCTCAAAATAATACACCGTCATTACACAATGGAGCGAAAGCGCTCAAGACTTAAAAACTTAAGTGCAAGGTCGGGCCCCCATGCCCTTCTTCACATAAGTAGTAATTTATAGACCCTGGAAGCCTCATGAGCGTTCTCTTAGAAAGGTCATTCGCCTCTTGATTGTCTTCCTTGTAATCATGGTCAAAAGAGATGTCCCTGAATTGATCAATAAGGTCTGATATTCTTTCCTTCCAGTTCTCCAAGGTGACCACCTGTAGAAGTCCCTTTCCTTTTAGCCAATCAAAGACTCTTCTAGATTCTCCAAGGACTTGGATCTCAGATATATAAAGGCGAGAGGCTAAAGTTAATACAACCCACACCCCCATTATTTTAGCTCTAGTGCTAGATCCATCTCCATTGTTTATCATCCCTTTGTGAAAGATTTGATCCTTTATCCTAACTAATCCACCCGCCCCACTGTAAAAACCGGTTTGTTGTGAAGCCCCATCAAACCATCCTATGAACTTCTGACCTATCCATGCAAATTTAAGAAAACTCTCGAAGTATGAAAACGTATATGTATCTTAAAGGCATCCATAGCAACCAGAGCTAAGTGAAACACTCTTTTGTATGACAAAATACGGGATTCGAAAAAGATAGGGTTCCTTTCTAGCCATATGTACCAGCAGATGTATACTGGTAGAGTTGGGGCCTAGCCGTTCTGAGTAAACCAACAATTCAAACAATCTAGAAAGGAGGACCTGTGCCACCCATAAGAGGAAGGATGTGTCTGATATAAAACTTTCCAAACCCAAAAGGTGAAGGAGTAGTGAACAAAAAGGTGATAAACCGACTCACCCGAAAGCACACACAGTTGATATATGTTAGGTCCCACATTTCCTCTATGTTGTGGATAAACCCAAGTGTAGAATCTGGAATCCGCCACTAACCAGAAAAATAAAAATAGTTTTAGAGGGCATTTCCAAGACCACACTCGTTTGTGCCACCCACCAGTTCTTACCGACCACTGCAAAGTGATTAAGGCAATATATACATTCTTAGCTGATATTTGCCCAGTGGGATCTCCACCCATCTAGATCAATGCATCCTGCCTATTCCATAATTGCACCCTCGTCTCGATCAAGGCACTCATGTATCCTTCCTATTGGGTTGCCAAGACACACGATAGATTTAGATCACCACTGTCATACCACGTAGGACATATAGTACTAGGGTGAAAATCTCTATCGGCTTGAGAAAGGTGGTGTACATTGAAATGCTTTTGCGTCTGTAGTAGCTCAGCTGATAAGAATGCTTTGATGCCCATTCCAAGAATCTGGTCCTTTCCAATAATAATGGAATGTCCCGACCCCAGAATCCAAGCGATCCAATGAAGTGGCAGCAGGAAATACTTCTGAAGAGTTCCCAACTCTTGATTGTCTGCACTTTGTTCCTTTCGTAGGAGTAACGAAGCCAGAAAATCTACAATTGTTTCCAGAGCAAGCTTTTTCTGTAAACTCCCTTCTATAGAACAAGTCATTTCAAGTGCTTTAAAAGTTTTTAGTTTCCAAACTATAAGGGCTAGTGCCCCCTCATCCCTTTCGACCTATAATGAAACCCAGACCTCTTTCACCAAAGCAATTAAACAGTCATCACGCAACCAATCATGATGAAAATAAACGGGTGTGAAATAGTAAGAAAACCCTTGCCCATTTGTAAAAATAAGGGAGCATGATCAAATATCCACGTCCTGAAGCGAACAAAGGTCGCAATAGGGTCCACATAAGATAAAATTCTAACAAGCCTTTTTATAGTATCTTCCACCCCAGATCTACTATTTCTCCAAGTAGGAGTAATCTTTGGTGGCTTAAAGTCTATCACATGGTTTCTATTGAATGAATCTTTGAAGAAAAGCGCCAGCGGATCAAGCAAGGTTTTCGCTCCCCAAACTTTGGCTACAAAAGGAGTAAGAATTAAAACCCCACCAATGACCAAATATCATATCGTTATAAAACCTGAGCCATCCACCTTTTCCCAAAAAGGCTTTCGCTCGAGACAAGGTCCAAAAACCAATAGAAAAAATATCCTTCGATGATCAGAAACATAGAGCCCTGTCAATAGGATACCAACACAAATTATGAAAGGTGTTAAATTTAAAACCATTGGATCCCAAGAAACAAGTAATCCTCCAGACTTCCGGAAAGCATTAACAACACAAATAAGCCAATTTGGTATTAATGATGTCACAAAAACAGGAGCCTTTTCCTCGAAGACAAAGGCCTCTAGAAAGAAGATAAAGTCGTGCGAAGTTTTTGAGAAAAGTCTTCTCATGGAGGCCTTTTTTAGGAATCCCCTAACCCCTCTAAAGTTCAAGAAGAGGAGGATCATGATTTTTCTCGTGCAAGGGATTTCATGCCTCTAAGCGCCCTCATATCTAATTATGAATCCAGGAGTTGTGTTGAAAATGATAGGTTGGTTCCAAGTCTCTTGCGGGAGCTCCTGATTTTTATCGAGGATAACTCCAACCCGAGGCCACGAGACCAGGCATAATCTGCCCCGATGGGATCCCCAGTACTAGTAGAAGCCCCAAGAGCACCCCTAGTCTCAGAAACCTCATGAAGTTCAAAACCCAGGTACGTCTATAGTGGAATAGGATCAATGATCTCCCTAACAGGAGAGATCAGACTATTAATCATGTTATCCAAAACAGGTCACTGACTATGTCCCCCGAAGATCATTGTCCCGGACCGCAAACATCAATAGAATTAATAGTCGGGGGACAAGCCGACAAAGTCTCAGAGGTGTCCACAGGCTTGGGTCTGGGTTCCACATAAGTCATTGGCCAGGATGGTAGCAGATCGTTAGGTACATAGTATAGCTCCAAGTGATGGCTTAGTTGCAGTAACTGGATGGACGAGTGTGAGCTATCCAGTTGATCCCCTAGTGACCGTTGTTCCAGATAGTAAGCATCCACAATGGTTTTAGTCGAAAGACAAGTAGAAAAAGGCTCAGTCAAGTTTACAAGCTTGTGGAGAGGTTCCATAGTAGCCACAGACCAGGTTGGTAACATAACGGTAGAAGAGGGGGGATGATCCAAAAGTGGAATTGACTGAGATAACCTAACCGACGAGTGAGAGCTATCCAGTTGGTCCCTCTACCAGGAAGTCAGAGAGAAATAAAGAGAAGGACACAGGGACTTGATCTTACCAATAAAGTTGGCGGGCGAGCTCCCCACATCCTCCTCACTCAGTGCATCATAGTCCCGCACGTCCTGCGGTTCCTCTAAATCCATGTAATGGTCCTTGATCGACTCTTCCCAATCCTCCTCAAGTTTCGGCGACCCCTGTGCTGAGTGACAATCTTTGTGAAGATGTCCAGTGCTTCTACAAAGGGAGCAACGAAAAGGTACCCCTAGGTATTCCAGTCTTTGAACAAAGAGATATCCTCGCCATTCAATCTCCAAGGATTCAAGAAACCCCGCGTGCATGTCGACCTCAACAAGTACTATGTCCATGCGCTTATCAGTAGACCTAAGGGCTTCTTCATCCACCCTAATGAAGCGGCCCAAAACATTGCCAATCTCCGCAAGAGCCCTGGAGTTCCATAGTTGTAAAGGGAGCCCTGGAAGGAGCACCCATAAATGGAAAAAACTAAAATACTCAGAGTTAGGATCAAAGTGGATGCGCCACCTTTTGAGCATTAAACTCCCTCCCTAGAAGCCCCAAAACTACCTAAGAATGAGTTCAGTGTCCTCAGGGGTTTTGAAGATGAATCCCAACCAACCTCTAGGCAAGTACCAAACCTCCGGCGAATATCCTAGGACTGGTTCCCATGTTTTCGCCATCCAAGCAACCAGAGGGCTCTTACAATGCGATTGATAGGCATACCTCCCCACTAGTGCACACATGGAAAGATTGCAGGAGTCCTCCAAGCCAACATCAACCCCCATAACCATCCTCCTCTTTGTTTCCTTCGACTTCCACACCTTTGTTGTACGTTTCACCGACCCCCTTTTAGTAATACTATGACCTCCCATAGCCACTGCAGGTCTGTCAACTAGAGGCAGTGTAGAGATAGTAAATTTTTTTTCCCCTATGGCATAATGTGCACCCAACCCACCAGACTTCCGAGTGATACCACTACCCTCGGCACTACCCAGAACTATCGACAAAGAGCTCTGTGTAGGAAGTGTAGTGCAAGGGTTTTGAAATGATAGCTTCTTTCCATCAAGTAGACTAGACGTCCAAACTGATGCATTAACATTTAAGAAAGTATTTAAGTTTTTGTAGCTCGTAACTTCCTTACACAACTCATCCACCGAGATGAAAATCCCTTCTTTCTCCCACATCTCCTCATCAGCCGTGCCCATGAGTGCGTCGACCTCAGAGTCCATTCTGAAACCGCCCCCAAGCACTCGACGGGTTGCCACCTTAGTTCGCAAGTCCTATCATGGCAGTGTAAACAGTTGGAGGGAGTTAAGGTTTGTTAATGCAGGAGAAGACAAGCTGGGGGGTAATCAAAGAGCCATGTTCAATCTTGGGTATTCCCCCTGATAGTATAAAAAACTCAACCTCCACCCGTGGACTTAAAGGAGTGTTTTTGTAATCTTACATCAATGCTTGTCGGGTTCAACTAAAACTATGTCAGGTATCCTGCCTTAAGGAGTGAAACTCAAGGTAAAAGGATACACGCAAGAGTTGTGATATATGGCCCCAGCCAGAAACCCGCCATTAAACCTGCAACTTTCTCCCAAGGGTTTAGTCCAAGTTGTTACACCAACTCGGAAAGACCGCAAAGAGCATGATTTCTTTACATACTTACATTACATAAGTACTAATATTTATATTTATTTACATAGCTAGGATGTGTTGTCATAAAATCTCTCTATGAAATTTTTTCGACAATAAATCTTATTTATTCGGGCTTTGAGTAGCACAAAATTTATATACGTGAGTATGACTATATCTAGTAATGGAGGTACGACACCCACACGTGAGAACCATTATACCATCCTAATTGTATGACTATATTCTGCATAAACCATTAGTGTTATGGTGTACGATTATATGTGATACATGACCCCATCTATGTGTACAACATACATCAATGGGTAAATATCAGATGACTTTAATCCCTTGATGAACGAGATTTATCTACTAAGGCATTGGAATTGGATGCATGAGGAGAATGGTGCTAATAGGGTGTTGAAGCTAGATACTTGATGAGGCTAGTAAATTTGGAGATAGATGCAAGGCTAGTGGTAGGGTGGCTTCATGATTATGAAAGAGGTTGCGAAATCCAAGAGAAAATGCTCCAATACCAATTGATGTGAAATGTGATAGTTAACCAAGCTAACAAATAAACTAGCGAATGCACAATATACATAAGAAATGAGAAGATAATAACCTTGGCTTAGCTATACATTACTATGGTAAAAATATTATATTAACAAATGTATTTATAGATTTGTATAAGGGTGGGAGGCACAATTATGTTTCACCTTGTCCTCTTAATAAACAAACAAACAAAAAACTACGAAACAAATAATAATTAATCTACACACATATCCATACAACATAATTATTATTCTCTTATGGATGTTTCTCTTATAACATTGGACCCTTCTCCTTTGTCTATGTGGTCCTCAAGCATTGAGTTTCCTTAGGTTGCATGCACCTTCTTACTAGTTGTGTAGCTAAAATGCTAATGGTCATCCAAGGGATTGTAAGAGCAAAAAAAGACTATGATGATCTCATTATGGAAAAAATTGGATGTCAACCTATGAAGAAAATAACATCAATTCATATATAGAACTTCATATATAGAGGAGAAGGGTTAATAAATACCATTAGGAATTTGCAATCATATTGGGAATGAATCTATGATATATTGCATTATGGTGGCAAGAAGATGCATTCCATGGAGAATGCACGGTCCTATGGATCTAGATTTCAAACACGACTTAAGTGTGACAAATGAAAAAAATTGACTAATCGTCCACATGAAAACCCAAAAATAAAGAAACAAAATGGTAATTATGATTAAATGAGGACACTAGAAAGGACTAAAAGAATTTTAGTAATGTCCAAAAATGATTCAAGAAGGGGACACATGGTGTTTTAAGGTAAATTAAGACTTCAAATCAATTATAATTCCTCCAAAATACTACACACATATAGGCAAGTATATAAAATACACATGTATATTATTTTTTTCCAATTCTCAAACTTAATTATATTATAGGATAAACTCTAATATTTGTACAAACACTAATGTTGTAGATATTATATTATTTCTATCGTTTTACACATGGTTTTGAGCATCCTTTCCAACCTTTCAATTTACTTATAACATTTCACACATATAACATGTAACAATTTCCATAATAAGTAATGCCACTAAAAGTTACAACCATCTCTATTAACAAATCATTTTAAGCTAAACCTTTCACACAATTTCAAACTAGACCCTTAATACATATTTTTCAATCCTCATTCACAATATAACAAGCTTATTGTTTCAACATTACACTAATATCCCTCTCACAAATGTAAAAACCAAGCACACACAATTTACCAAAGATGGATTCAAATGAGTCATAAACACATAGTTAGAACCATTCCATGTGATTTGATTCACCATTCTCACATATTGTTGCATAAGACAATATCAAGGATAACAATAATCATACAATTGTGATAACATTCTTCTGGGTAGTAGTGAGAGCCATGCATTCCCTTTCAATAGCCAATTATAATTATTAATAGGAGGTTTGGGGTCAATATTGGATGCATGAGTTTATTGGGTGTGGTGTTAGTACAAATAATAATGTAACATAATTTTCTCAATCCATACTTACTTGTGAGGTAATTGGCTTGTTATAATAGTGGTAGGTAATTGTTAAGTCAATAATATTTTTTTTTTAATTCTAAATTAAGGAATTAGATTTGTTTGACCTTTCTTTCGCTCAAAATATTGGATCATTCATAATAGTGTTTTAATCTTGAATTCCCACCAAAATGTAATAACATTATATAATATTATTATTTATAATTATTTAAATAAGTATTATTATTTATATTTATTTATATAATTATGATCCAATATCATAAAATATTTTTTATAATTTTTCTAAACAACCTTTATCTCTACACAAATTTAATTGCATAATTAGATTATGTGCATAACATTACCATTATGGAATATGGTTGTATGTGAAACATATCTTGAGCGACTTTAAACCCTCGATGAACAAGATTTATTTTGCCTTAATTTTTTATATTTTTTTAAAGTTCAATTATTTCAACTTATACATAACTATGGTTTTATAATAAATTCTTGGAACATTAATGAATATTTTTCACAAGAAAACCATTAATGAATATTACACATGCTTAAATCTATAAACTACATGGAAATTCTTGGACATCATATTAATTAATACGATATTTAAAATTTTATTTTTATGATTGATTGATAAATACTGTTATATCTAAATACATAATATTAAATTTAACATTATCTAAAATTTAACATACTTGAATTTTTATATAT
>ML782824.1:237283-250574 GCA_009831015.1 Picea engelmannii
TATATATATATATATATATATATATATATATATATATATATATATATATATATATATATATATATATATATATATATATATATATATTCATATTTAAATAAATATAATATATGATGTACTTAAATTTACAATCATTTTTTCATGAAAGTGAGATGTCCCTCTAAAGAAAATTTAAGTGAAAAAAATAAAATAATACAAACAAATGTACTTTCAAATCTAAGGTCAAAGTATAGAATTAGGTACTTTATACCCAAACATAGGGATTGCATTATGAAACTTAATGTCATGATCTCTACGTAGAGGTCATATTATATAACTTTTCCTTAGCTAGGAATGTAAGGTTATATTATGTAACTCATTGTTATGATTTGTGATAGGAAATATTAGATTAAAATGTTAATATTTAATATTAAATATTAAGTTAAAGTGTAATTATGAATTTTGTAATGTTAATTTAAATTAATTATATTAATTTATTAAATAATATTTTAAAATAAAATGAAAAAAAATTATTTTTAATTAAAAATAAGATAATTTAATTAATATTTATAATAATAATTAATTAATTGAACTTGATTATAGTGAGCTTATTTAGTTATTTGCTTGATTATATACCAATAAAGCAAATATCATGAAACAACTTTTATATAAAATATATTTGTATGTCTTTTAACTTTGCATATTAAAAATAATATTCAGTAGAGTTTGGTCAGCTTTATTTGTAGTTGGTTACTTAACTATTAAAATAGTTTAAATTTGTGCCAAATCCCTAAAAGGAAATGGTATATTTGTATATTTTTAAATCTGGCATATTAAAAAATAAATTATTACTCATATGGTATTATGATGGTATTATGGTATTATGATGCATGATTTAATCCCTTTTGGATTATGTTAATGGTTTTGGAGGAGATAGAAATTTTATAGTGGTATTAGGTGGTATAAGATGAGCGGTGCAAGTCAGGGTTAGCACACCTAACTTAACCACCAATCATGTGTTTTTTAATCTATGAGTCCACCATCATGTGGAAAATGTAGCATGTGGAGAGTAAAAAAAGGGCTAAACGTTATGTTGATAGGAGGGGATGGGAAGGTTCAAAGTTGGTGCCTTGTCTCCCAAAGTCATTTGATATGACATATGTACAAGAAATAAAGTGGTGGAAAATTTGTGGCGCGTAAATTGAGGGTGTAAAATAATATTAAAGAAAAAATTAATAATTTAACTTAAGAGTAAAAAATTATTAAAAAATAATTATTGATAAATAATGGGATATTTTATAGCATGATATAAATAAAATATAATTTATAAATTATGATGTTGAGATATATTAGGATTTTCAAAACTATTTTTTGATTTTTTTTATGGACAAAATATTTTTTTTATTTAATAAATTATTTGATATCATTATAATAAGATAGTTTGTAACATTGTATAAGTAATATATAATTTTATAAATTAAGATCATTAAAATTTATATAATGATTTTCAAAACCATTTCTTGATTTATAAAAAATATTTTATATTTTAATTATTATAGAAAAATCAAAATTATTAGGTTTTTTTTGGATTATAAAATTATGTACCATATTTTGAATTTTTCAATATTTGAAGTTCAATATTTTAAGTGAACATTTCAACTATTGTATGAAAAAAATTGCTCTCACATCAAGCCACACAGTTTTCAATAATTAAAATATTTTATATTTTAATTATTATAGAAAAATCAAAATTATTAAGTTTTTTTATTAAAAAATTATGTATCATATTTTGAATTGTTCAATATTTCAAGTGAACATTCCAACTATCATCAAATACAATCAAAATCACTTCCGCCTAATTTGTAATAAAAAACTATTCCATTTCATTTTTAAAAAAAGTGTTCAATATATGAAAAAAATTGCTCTCATATCAAGCCACAAAGTGTTCAATAATTAAAATATTTTATATTCTAATTATTATAGAAAAATCAAAATTATTAAGTTTTTTTTTATTAAAGAATTATGTATCATATTTTGAATTGTCTAATATTTCAAGTGGACATTCCAACTATCATCAAGTACAATCAAAACCACTTCCGCCTAATTTGTAATAAAAAACTATTCCATTTCATTTTTAAAAAAAATGTTCAATATATGAAAAAAATTGCTCTCATATCAAACCACAAAGTGTTCAATAATTAAAATATTTTATATTCTAATTATTATAGAAAAATTAAAATTATTAAGTTTTTTTTATTAAAGAATTATGTATCATATTTTGAATTGTCCAATATTTTAAGTGGACATTCCAACTATCATCAAGTACAATCAAACCCACTTCTTAATATGTAATAAAAAACTTTTAATTTCTAATAAAAATACTATGCCTAATTTGTAATATCATATTTTGAATTGTCCAATATTTTAAGTGGACATTCCAACTATCATCAAGTACAATCAAACCCACTTCTTAATTTGTAATAAAAAACTCTTAATTTCTAATAAAAATACTATGCCTAATTTGTAATAAAAAACTATTCCATTTCATTAAAAAAAAAAAGTGTTCATTCATTATATGGAAAAAATTGCTATCACATCAAGCCACAAATTTTCATCCAAAATCATTTCCCAATTGACATAACAAAATTATCGATAAAAATTAGCTGATTGGTTGATAAGGAAGGCTCGCAATCTRGAAGGATTGGCAATATGCACACGTTTCTTAGGTCTCTGTTCGCTTGGAGGTGGTGGTCACATTGAAACACTGAACTAAGGAGTTGGGCAGGTTGTCTCTGTCGAATTTCGGCGCCGTAAGACACGCAGACAGACATTTTCTAATTAACAGTGGTAGCTTATGAATTATGATGGAACGGACGAATGATAGAGGAATGGCTTGAGATCTCCATTGGCACGTGAAATCAGAAGCACATGGGAGGCGTGAGGCGCCCCTGTGTGGGACATGTGATTTCTCGGGTAACCATTTACTATTAACATTTCAGTCGTTCAAAGGTTTCTGAGAGTGAGTGGACAGCAGAAGTACCCCAACAGCCTTAATTACTGTTAAGGTACGTACCTATATAATGAATATTGGGTACAATTATTCTGTAGTTTGAATATTGAAAGATAATGAATGGAATCGCATCGGGTACATTCATTCTGGAGTTCGAATACTGAAAAATAATGAGTGGTATCATTGGTTTGGTTGCACTGGCACATATATTGATGCTGCTCGGAAATGCCCATTTTTCGAGAAAGGAATGTCCTGCTTTTTCTCATATCCTACCTTACACAACTTTCTCTTCAATCGGTATACCCCCACTTCCATTATAAGAATGCCAAAACTTTGTGAATTTTCTCTTCATCTTATCCAGAAAATCCCCTTCATTAACGCTGGATTATTGCAGGCAACTTTCATTGTGCTTCCTGAGTTAGCCTAATTAACTGCATTGGGTGATCTGTACAGTATTCATATTTTTAGAAGGTATGGATTCTCTGCATTAGAGCTGCCTAATTAGAGGTGTGACTTTTTATAAAAGATTTGGCAATATGATTTTGCAGATGGGTTGCCAATTTTATGATGTTATGGTGGCAATTTGTAAGTCCGCCTATTTTGCCTTTTTGACAGCTACTGTGAAGGCTTTTAAAATTTTTATTATACATGAGAAAGCTACAGGTCTGACATCTTACAACTCCCCCGGCTTGGCAGAGGCATACATTTTCATAAATGCACGCTCTACTGTTGCTTTATCTTCCTCTTTTTGTGCTTTAAGGTGAAGGTTCATGTATTTATCAGTATCTTGGTTGCAGTCTAGGTCTGTGCCTGGAGCATTAGCATTTGTCTATTCTGTACTTTCTTCTGACTTCTGTTTGAGCTCTTCATAAAGCCTGTGCCTCCATTGTCGTTTCTGTCTCCTTGACAAGAACTTCTACTGAACTATCTGAACCAGTACAATACACACACTCTACTATTATATTCATTGAATATTAAGTGCCTGTCCTTTTCTTCCCCAACATCAACAATGAGAATGCTTCTTGGTGCTACAACACAAACACATTCATTTAGAATCTTGGGTCTTGGTGACTTTTTGGCATGGAAAGCAAGCAGCTGTCTATGATTCATCATTCTGGTATTCGTGGCCTTCGATTGGGCTATGGTGGTCTAGCAGTAGACAGGTGGGATTTTACCACAACTCAGCCCAGTCTAGCCCATGGCTGCATGGCCTCTACTCTAGCTAAGAAAAATAAAACTCTGGTACTCATCGATAAATTTGTTGAAGATTTTGTAGTCCCAATTAAATGAAATTTTATAGGCAGTGTCATAGATTTGATCATGATTGAATCTTCGCAGTAGTAGTCATATTAATGTTGAACGAAATAGTCATAATCTTAGCAGTAGTACTCATATTAATGTTTAACGAAATACTCAACAGAAAGGTATATGTTACCGTGTTTTAGCACCTCCTTGTCATGCATCAAGTGAGTCAGAAAACAGATATTGCAACTCCCTGTCATGCATCGAGTTTAAGCCTAGAAACAATTTTTGAAAATGGAATTAGTCACACCGCCGTTAGTTAGAATGGTTGGTGCCTGAAAGCTCTTATTGAGCAAAGGGTTGGTGGGATGAAAATAAGTTACTTCCAAATAAATGTTGTTTACTGAGCCAAGGGTTGGTGGCATGAAAATTAGTTGCATCCAAATAAATATTGTCTTCTAAGCATTTTGAAACTGGTAAAGTTTTTATGTATTATTACCTTGGCAGTTCTGGTTATATTTTGTCTGCTATAAATATTGTAATATTGGATGGTTGCATCAACTTAAATATGTGACTGGAGGTTTTTTAAACACACATTTTCTTGGGATAGCCATTGATTTTACATTGTTTTGTTTGCAGGAAGTAGGCACAGGAATCCAAAGTCGAGGAGGTAAGCTTGGATGGATGAATTTTTTATTCAAGCCCTATTAGGATGAAGTCAAACTGCCTGGCTCCCTGTATGCCATCTGTGTAGCTTATCTGGACATTGATATGCGCATAGTTGGCATACAGGGATCCATGCAGAAGTCTCCTCATTAGGGCAACTCGCCTATTGCCAGGTATTTTCAGTCCATCATGATCTTTGAGTGAATTTTGTGTTTCCTTTGGGTTTTATTCAGGCTAAAAGGGATAAGATGATATGGTTTCCTGACTATATGTTTTGCTTTACTAATTTCAATAAATTACAGAAATATACGTTAGACCTTGAAGTCCAAAGTTCCAAACACATCAAAGGTTAATTCAAAAATCTTCTCATGCACATTTTTTTGAGTTGAGGTTGATGCTTATAAACTTATCTTCATCAATTGAAAAGATCTGAAATTATGGAGAACTTTAGATATTAACTATGAATAATAATTATAATAATAATAACAATAATTATTATTATTATTAAGTCTACATACCAGTAAATAACAGCAATATATTTTATTTTGCATAACAGTGAATAACAACAATATAGTTTTTTATTTTGAACATTTCATAGTGTAAGATATTTAGTTGGTGTCATTCATTTTCCTGAGATGTCAACATGTCGGTGATAATGTCATGGTAGTTCTCAATTTATAAAGGCATGTAAGGGAGTTATATATGTTCATTGACATGAGACATTAGAATACATTGCATTCCATTTTAAATATATGGATCTTACCTTTCTTCATGCCTGTACTGATTTTGAACCATGCTTACATATCATTTTCTGATTTTGAGCCATGCTTACACATCATTTTTTTTTCTGGTCCTATGCCAAATTTTGTCTGTATCTAATGAGAACAAAAAATAAAAAAATAAAAAAATATTCTGAACTATTTCCTAGCAAATTTAACATGAAATACAAACATTTTATTCTCCCAGACAAAGCTAAAAACTACTAAACTATTTTGTAGTTTTGGATTTCAGAACTTGACGGGCAACATGCTTTATCAACAAGATAACCATCAAGTTACAGTGGAGATTTGATAATGCAAACTTCTGAGCTATGTCTCAAAATGCTATTTACTAAATTTAGTTGGGCATACTTGGAGATTGTACCATTGTTAGAGGAACATTGTGAATCGAAGCCAGTCAACATTTCTGCTAGGCTTGGGTTTTGGTACACGGTCAATGATCTGGCCTTTCTTGGGAGCCTGGTAACCAGAATAATGGTAACAACTTCGACTCCTGCTTAGTAGAAAATGCTAGATATTGCCTTTTCATTTCTTTACAAAAATTTTAAGCAAAAGTATATATCATGCTAGCTTCCTTGAGCCAAGATAATTCTACCTAGGAAATAACAAGAACCTCTAGGATTCCAACTCCTGCAGTCCAACCCAGTTCCATACATCAAATAATTCTGTATAACCACATATAATTGTCAGTTGTGAATAGATGTTGAAGATAGAGTTATGCGAAAAGGTGGCACTGAAGAATGGAAGCCTGGCCCCTATTTGCCCACACTTTACAGAAATGCATAATCCTAACCTCCAATGTACCGTGTGCCCATATTTCTCCTACTAGCCAATAAATAAAAGAATTGCATTAGTCACACTAAAACATAGCTGCTCACTAAAATTCGACTTTGAATTGGTTTAAGGTAACTTCATGCTTATTAGGCATCAATGTTCTCACCAAGGCTTTGTATCAGTTGTCTGCTTACAAATTTTTTATCATCTCTGCCTAGTCTTTTAGGACTTCATTAAGTCAATCCTCTTACGTCTTAATGGCACATTGGCAAGTTTTTGGCAGGGTAGAAGGCTTCAACAATGTCGGTCCTCTCTGAAACTTAGTTCAGGTTGCTGACAAAGGTGAGGCCGTAGTTAGACAGGAAACAATATCAAAAAATCCGAAAGGGTTTCCACTACCCAAACTACAGCGAAAGAAAGTTGGTCTTATCTAAAGGTAACACCTACCCAAGTGAGAGGCTATTGGAAATGCCCATGAGGTTAGAGACGTAATTATAGGAACTAAACACATACACCGTGAAGAACTTAAGTGCATGGTCGGAAAGATGTCTACTTAGGTGAGTAGGATTAATTCCATCCGTCATGACATTGGCAGGACCAAAACCCATTGTCTTTGGTGGAACTATCCCAGGATCAGATTCATGGCTAAGGTGTTAGTTCCATAGGGGTGTGCAGCGTTTGTAAAGGGGCCGGTTTAGGAAATTCCAAATTGTAATGAATGAATGAATGGAGCAAAGAAATGTTCCATATTGAATGGAACCCTGTCCAAACCAAACACATTATCAAATCATTGAGCATACTTATTTGTAATATTGAGAATGGTAATTGCAAACACCTTCAGCATCTCAGAATTTCAAATCAATTTATTATTGCTAGTCTTTATTGAATGAACATGCTCCCTCTCCACCTCTCCACTTTAGTAGAATGTATCTCCACCTCTCCACTTTAGTAGTATGTATCAGTTGGTATAAATATTCTCAAATTTATATTTATGCTTTATTGGTCTTATATTTAAGAATAAAAAAAATTATAAATTTATTGGTATTAGATTTAAATTAAGCTGATCTATATATATTATAGCGATTTTTTTATAGTTTTAATGAACTTTAATTTTTCCAATTTAATTTATTAACTTTACATAATTAAGCTACACATTTCATCCATTTTAAATTACAGTTCACCTAGCTATTCTTAATTCAATAAAATTTCAACTCTTTGATTTTTTTAAATTCGATGAAAACAACAATATCAATATTTACTGCAGCCTCAAAGGAGATATACCCTCCAAGTCACCATTGCTATTTCTATTGAAAATCCCAGCATTTTCTCTTATGCTCTTTATTTCTTTCCTATCTACATTCTCAGCATGATTGTTTCACACTATTCTTGTGGCCATTTCCATGAAACCTTTTTGAGGCCTGGGTTTGATATCAAACTTGCCAACCTTAGTCTTCTCATGTGATAGATATCTATTGTTGATATCTATCACAGGAGAAGACTAAGGTTGGAAAGTTTGCTATCAAACCCAGGCCATAAGAATAGTGTGAAATAATCATGCTAAGAGTGTAGATAGGAAAAAAATAAAGAGCATCAACCAATTGAACAACTAAAAACTTGCCTATAGATGTCCTCTGAGCAATACCTCAACACATGATTGATCAAGTGAATTCCAGTTAACCACCATCGATAGTCAACAAAAATGCTGAGCAGCCCAATGTGTAACAAATCTTAGGTAGGAATCTGGCAAATACTAAAGCTCAAGTCTGAGCACGGTTTTGCAATGCAGTACTAAACATCTATCTCCATTCTCAAAGCTGAACAATTTTAACAACAATCGTGTTATAAAAACATACCGCCAGATCAAGACAATCACTAATAATAATTCCAGAATTATGCACTGATATTATAATATATATATAGAGAGAGAGAGCTGAATTTTCCGAAATCCAGTAAAGTGAAATGCTTTGGGTACACATAATAATTACGCAGTGAGAACCTGGATGTCCTGACATTAGGTACGCTTTGAAGGTTTTAGTATATCTCTATATGACCTAGAAGTTCATTTCAGATCTTCGCATGTCTGATAAATCCACGTCATGTTGCAAATTGCAATACAAACACAATGTGGGACATAAATGTCAAAGACTAGAGACAGAATTACTGTAAATGGTATAACAGAATATCTAAATGATAACACTAGATTAGTTTGTTTTATTATAACAAAATAAATATGCTAGTGGTTTTCTGATAAAGTTGATTTGGTGAAAGACTCAAAGTTGTTATGTCAAGAGAGTGGTGGTTTCTAGCACATGGTATTGGTGAAGGTTTTAGTATATCTAGAAGTTCATTTCAGATCTTCGCATGTCTGATAAATCGACGTCATGTTGCAAATTGCAATACAAACACAATGTGAGACATAAATGTCAAAGACTAGAGACAAAATTACTGTAAATGGTATAATAGAATATCTAAATGATAACACTAGATTAGTTTGTTTTATTATAACAAAATAAATATGCCAGTGGTTTTCGGATAAACTTGACTTGGTGAAAGACTCAAAGTTGTTATGTCAAGAGAGTGGTGGTTTCTGGCACATGGTATTGGTGATCCTTTGTATACATGTAATAAAAGCCTATAAAAGGCTGGTGATACTCCATTGTAATGGGTCAAGAGTTGAGTAGTGAAGGCTCACTTGGATTTGGGACAATAATAGATTTATTATTGACTGGTTCTGGTTTTTCAGTACGGCTTTTCTAGGATAAATCTCGTGTGATTTATGTGTGCATGTTGCTAACAATTGGCATCAAAGCTATGGTTGACGATGATGAAAAGAAAGACATGGCTCTCCTAGTATAGAGCTAGGGTTTAAATCCCTAGGGGGAATTGAAGGCATCGACCTTGAGATTTGAAGAGCACCAAGTTTGGGCTTGGAGTGTGCGAAGGATATACAACTTGGATGCTTGGATATGGTGCATGGATATATGAGGTGTGGTTGGATCTGTTGTCCGGTTGCATATCTACCAAGAAGCAAGTGTTAAAAACTCTAATCATAGTTCGTTGTTTTACCTAACTGTTATACAGTTACATGACAATTATGGTATTTTTGTATTATATATGTATGTCTATGTACATGATTATTTGCTCATTGATGAATATAGAGTATGCCTTTTCTGCGAGTATTTATTTATCTCTGTTCATCATGGTTTCTTGATTGCTTGAATTATTTCCATTATGTTTTTGCATTTTTCTTCATTATGAATCTAACAGTGGTATTAGAGCTTTATGATACCTATGTGCCTGTGCGAGAGTTCAAGGAATTGAAAGAGTTCATCCCATAAAGACATGTTGAAGAGAGGGCAAGTGTTGTTGAACGCACCTGCATGAAGGAAGAGGATCCGCGCGAATAGTGTTGTTGAACGTGCCTGCATGAAGGAAGAGGATCTGCGCGAGCAGTGTTGTTGAACGTGCATGCATAAAGAAAGAGGATCTGCGCAATTTACACCTGGTTTTATGTCTGTTGTGAGCTGTTGAAGGAGAATCCGTGTCATTTTGATTTGAGGGAGTAACAAGGGAATAACAATAATATCAGTAATGGCGGCAGCGTGGGGTATGCCATCTATGTGGCATCGCGCAAGAATTATGAGAGCTTTTCACCGTGGAGACTAGAAAATTTGGGTATGCTGCTTCCAACCTCAAGTCTGCGAGAGAGTTAAGAAGAAGGTTGTTCAATATTGAATTCAATGGTAATCCTACGCATACCCTCACGACCTGCATTACTTGTGGATTGGGTGCGATGACTTGATGTACACCAAGTTCGCTCCAATAGTTAAGAAGTTTTCCATTTGATGAACTGTTTTTTTTCCCATTTTGATCCACCAATGTTGTTTTTTATTAGTCCTCTTGATGTGTGCATGCCTAAAGGAGCTTATGGCCTGTCTATGTCCCTCGACCTGAGTGCTTGATGATCGAATGATCTAAGATGTATACAAAGGAAAAAGGCGAAGATTTGGGTCCGTTTGGTAGAGGTCAAATGCAAAAGCCTTTTTAAAATGCTACATATCTTTTGAAAGTTGGCAAAATTAGTGATATCGTGGATACTGAGAGTGGTGTGCACATTATTCTAAGGACAGAATAATGATGAGGATATACATTTAGATACTTTAGACTACTTTATTCTCTATGATAATACAACAATCTGATGGACCATCCTCTCATTATGAGTGGCATCTATGAGATAATTTTTAGTAAGTGATTGCAAAATTTATACTAGAAAAAAAAAATTTAGCGGAGAACCACTTAAAGTGGTGGATGTATTTTCCTATTATTATTGATATATGCATGTGTTTGGGGAAAAATTATTTGGAGTGATAAGTGGATTTTATTAAGTTAAAGTTTATTTCAAGGGAAACTCAAGAAGTTATAAGGTGCATTATTTTTGCAATAGAACTTAAAGGAAGACTTTGATGTGTATTTAAAGAGTTATAAGGTTTTGTATGGAGGAATTTTCTCCATTTATTGTAATTGGAGTTATAAGGGTTTTTATTTTGCCTTGAACATGTAAAGGTGTTATAAGGGGTCCAACAAATTGCATTTGCAAAATTGTATTTGGTGTTATTGTTTAAGTTGTAGACCTACCTGAAATTGAATAAGGGGGTCTTAGGATGATCTTAGGATCTTTGTGAGCGTCTAAGTCATTGGTCATCTCTCTTCCATATTCTGCATAATGGAAAGAATTGAAAAAATATTTACAATATTGCAAACATTAATTAACTCAACTATGGAATCCAGAATTGCAATAAACAAGCGCACTCTCAGTATAATGATTACTTGTTTACAAGTAACGCACAAGAAGATTGATATGTTCAAACTTCAAAACAAACTATTGTTTAATGAGTTAAATCTCCTTTGACACCAACCATGTGATTTCAACAAACAAAATGACATCAAGGATGAAAATAATGAAGACGCTCAGTTGACTAGTGATGACACTCATAAACATGAAGATGAGTTGGATAAAGTCTCTATGTCAGAAAAAGTTACGGATAAATGTGGCAAAGAAATTAGAATTGTTCAACCATGGGAAGAATTATGCTTTAAACGAAATTGATATGGACTAGGATATGAAAAGGATGCTGACAACCTTTTTCATATTCCTAATTATTGTGAACCTGTTTGCTTTGTGAGTGGAGGTTTTCTGAATGATGATCAAACGACAGACCTTGAGGAACAGGTACAGGATATTGCTGATGATGATGTTACAGATATTCCAAATCATGATAATCGGTTGGATAAAGAACCCATACAATGCAAACACTGTCACTGGTTTGTCCATGATAAGTCAAATTGTTTTGATCTTCACCCATGCAGATTTTGTGGGAAGACAAATCACCTCTCAGTAAGGTGTCATAAGAGCAAGAGGAAACATATTCATTTTGAATGGTTAGGGAATTGGCGTTGGTGTTTGGAAGCCAATTTATTGGAGCATTCTTATCGACGGATTTATACACAAGTGCAACCGTACTTGATTGGAGATATTTCTACAGTTGACGAACATGAATGTTTTTCAGGATTGGATGATATAGGGTATGATCGGGGCCCAATTGATGTAAGTCTTTTGAGTTGAAGATCGAGTCTTCAGACTCTGTCAGAAGACAATTTGATTAACCTTTTCCACTTTACATTGTGAAAGCATACACATTGTTCCAGTAGCTTATACAGGTGTTGGATCTCTTCTTGGCCATACTTGTGAATGATGGTCAAGGGAATTTGAACCACTTGTCCCTGACAAGGGGGAAATCTAAAGTTTTCAGTCAGGTTCCAAGTTTGATTTAGAGCCTGTGAACAGATGATCAAGTATGCAACCTAGTTCTTGGTATGTAGTCTTGTTCTTGAACATATTGTTCTTGATAGTTTGCGATCAGCTTAAAACCACCAATTGAACAAAAGACATGAAGTTTTGCTTGTTACATTTTCAGATTTTTGAGCCTTGAGCTCTTGTTAGTTTATGGTCAACTTAAAACCATGCCATTTAGTAGAAGACATCATCTTCTGTTAGACATTTGGTTTGTGGTCATCCTGAAACCATCATATTGGTTTGTGGTCATCCTGAAACCACCAAATGAGTTTGTGGTCATCCTTAAACCACCAATTTAGTAGAAGACATCAACTTCTGCTATTTTTTTTCAGGGTTCAAAGAGCATCTTCAACCATCCCTCTGAATATTCACTTGACACATGTGATTGTCAAGTAGTGGCAATTTTTCAGGCAAGAACGAACTTATGATTAAGGCGGGATGTTAAAAACTCTAATCATAGTTTGTTGGTTTACCTAACTGTTATATAGTTACATGATAGTTATGGTCTTTTTGTATTATATATGTACGTCTATGTACATGATTATTTTCTCATTGATGAATATAGAGTATGCCTTTTCTACCATTATTTATTTATCTCTGTTCATCATGGTTTCTTGATTGCTTGAATTATTTCCATTATGTTTCTGCATTTTTCTTCATTATGAATCTAACAACAAGCATTAAGGGCGAGAGGAATGGCAACAATGAAAACAAGATAGCAACAATGAAAACAAAATTAAAATTTTGAAAATGGGGTATGACTATAAGACCTAGTTAGGCATGCATACCTAGTGTTTGAAGTTTCATCAGTAAAGTCTAGAAGTATGTTAAAGTTTAAGCTATTATTAGGTTACCTTTCTATTTACTAGATAACAATAGCATAGACATGATCACTGAGAGAAACACAATCACAAGAGTACACAAGCATTTATTCTGGGAAACCCTCAAGGGGAAGAAAACCCAACAAAACTTCCTTAATATAGATAG